>VZTR01005366.1:1120042-1132499 GCA_013400775.1 Chaetops frenatus | reverse complement strand
TTTCTCCTCTCCTCTCCTCTCCTCTCCTCTCCTCTCCCAAAGAATTCCCTCCTCCAGACCTTGACAAGAGGCATCACAAAGCCCATGGCTGAGAAATTTCTCATTTCCCCTGGAAGCTCATGGTTACAGCTTCTGTTTCCTCAGGTAGCAGCTCAGTTTTTCTGGAGGAAGCACTGCTTCCACAGCAGCATGAAAGGTTTTTGGGCAGCAGAGCCAGCTGTAAGGCTGATGGGTTTTGGGAGGCTGTGCCAGGTCCTCGAGGGCAGAGAGCCTTTGAGGGAGCACAGGGAAGTGACTGCAGTGAGGTGCCACGGGAGTTTGGCAGGCACAGACCACACTTGCCAGACAAAAATGGGATGTGAAAAGCTTTGCAGAGTGGATGAAGGAAATACTGGGTTGAGGGGGAGCACCCATGGGATCACGCTGGTGAATCTAGCTGCCTTTGCTTCAACTCAATATAAAGGTGGAAGGGGTGATGGGTCAAGGAGACCAGATGCAGAAAGAGTAGGTTAACAATTGTGTGATGCCTGCAGTATGTTATGTTTATCATCTATCACTGAATTACTCTCCTCCCTCTTTCTATCTCCCATCTTCTGACACTTGGAATAATTTTGCTGTACTGACATACCTCAGTTTAGAATAATCATCTGTATTTCTCATTTGGTTGGAAATAGAGTCTGGTCCCAGGGACTGTGGGACAAGCACATAATTCACTGACCAGAAGCAGAGGTACCAAAGCCTCCTCCATACAGTCAGCCCTAGGGGAGAGAGGTTGTTAAAGGATGATATGGTGACCTCAGTACTCAATAACAAAACATTGTGAACAATGATCACCTTTTGCTTTCTACTGTCTGTCCTGTATTTATTTTAATTAGCCACAAAATCTGGCTAGCTGTGTCTGGGGGCTTCCTGGTTAAAGGCTGCTCCAGGACTATGTAGGTCAAGCCAGCCTACCCTTAAGAGAGGCATGAATTGTATCTCTTTGAATGCTGTGCCTGTGGAGTGAATCTGAGAACTCCCTGAAGTCTCTCAAATGGGATTATTCTTCTCCCTGCTCAGCACCTGAAGCTGTTTTTAACATTGATATGCCAAAGTAGGTATCTCCAAACCTACGTGATAAGTAAATACAGCAGACGTGGGAATGACGTACCTCTGCAAAACCCCTGTCCCACAGCCTCTCCAAAAAGCCATTAAAGAAGATGTTGTGATCAGTGAGATATGTCTGGTCAGCTTAACCATTAACACTGACTGAACTATTAAACCTTCTTTATAAAGGCAAACTTGTGGGCAGCTCTTGTGAGATGACATTTTCCTTGGGTGACATCATTCTACAGTAATTTCTTGAAAATATTGTGATGAGACATGCAAGAAGAAAAGTATTCTGGCCTTTCCAGACACCTGTGAGTCATCCTGGACTGCTTTTTCTACCTCCAAATAGAGGTAGTTACAAAAGGTAGTTTTCTGAAAGCTGTAGAAGTGACAGAGGCATTAATACAAAGTGTAATTACAACATATTGTTAACATATTCTGTCTCTCTGAACCTTTCAGGTAATCAGGCCATTTCCTCCCCCAACTAATACCCATTTCATAAAGTTTATTTATTGTATATTCTCCATCCTTTGCAGTATTAAGGCATGCAAGTTTTAAAAACCCGATTTAAATGGTTTCCTGGTTTTTGGAGCATTACTGTGCTGTCTGTGAGCTGGTGGAACCTCACTGGCTGCACGGGGGAGAAAATCAGCCTCAGACAGGAAACTCTGAAAATACAGCTTTCATATTTTAGTCTCGTGTCCTGAGGACACAGTGGCTTTGGTCATGGTTGTGCATCTGTCCCTGGTGACAAAGGGACACACCTGCCTCTTGAAGCTGCTGTTGAATTACAGTAGGCCCTACTCCTTTCCTGATCCTTTTATCCTGTCAGACTGCAGGCACAGCTGGAGCATGGTGGACACACGGACCCTGTCTGCATTGGGGACCCTGACTGGTTTGTCTTTTGAGTAACTTGCCCCATCCTTGCCCCTCACACACACATTTGCCACCCTCCCAGGAAACAAAGGCCAGCTTTGTCCCCAGCTGATGTCACCTCATCTTGTGGCTGCCATGAAATGGAGCAGTGCTGTGGTTCTTTGGGTACATTTGCTTAAAGCTGCTGCAGTGAGGGACACAAAGGAAATCCTTTCCCACCGCTCCAGGGCAAAGTGCTGGGTTTGGATGGACAAAGAGGAACACCTGTCCCTCCAGATGGGGTATTGGTGCAATTTATTATTGCAATAACAAAACTTTGTGCACAACGTTCACCTTCTGTTTTCTAATAATTCTTTGTTTTTCAGTTTAATTAACCACCAAATCCAGCTGTTCTAGGGGTTTCCTGGCTCAAGTGTCTGTTCCAGGGGTATGTAGGTCAAGCCAGCCTACCCTTAAGAGAGGCATGAATTGTATCTCTTTGAATGCTGTGCCTGTGGAGTGAATCTGAGAACTCCCTGAAGTATCTCATCTCCATGCTCAGCACCTGGAGCTATTCGACCTGGGGTTACAGAGTCTTCTGGAATGGTGAATCTTTGCATCCCTTTTCCACTTTTACTCTGTGTCTGTGCAAAGACTGGAAGCTGTGGCTCCCCCCTCCCCTTGGATATATTGACTCACACTGGAACATGAACCACATCCACGTGTTCTCAATCTGTCTCTCTGGGTAAGTGACAATTTGAGTGATTCCAGGCGAGGTGGAACATTTTTTAGAGAAAAGGCGGGCATGGAATCTAGTGTTTGACAGAGTGGTGTGTGGGTATCCCTTGAAGACTGTAAGCAAACATGACCACAAACAGTTTAAACAGAGACTCTCTGTTCTCTACAACTCTGTGTTCTTCTAGACTAAGAGACTGACCTGAGGATGTGCTCTCAAAGGACTGAGCTGAAGATTTTGAAAGAAAGGACTCCACCCACAAGAGTGTCTCCTTGTAACCAATTTTGGCACACTTCTCAGCACAGGGCTAAGGAGGGTTAAAATACCAGAACAATGTATTTCTGGCAAGTGCAGCAGCTGCCTCTATTGTGTCTGGTCAAGAGTTCCTGAGTACGTCAGGATTATGAATCATCAGTAAAAAAGAGAATTAAAAGTTGTGCAGTGCAATGTCTCCTCACAAGCATTCCAGTGCAGTCTTGCACTCCCATTTCTGGGAAATCCCATCCCCTTTGACCTCAGTGGGGCAGAGTAATAAATCTCAGCTAACACCAGAGATCAGGTTTTGTGCGTGTGCTGGGTTAGAATTAACGTAACAAAGACTAAACACAGGATGAAAGTGGAAGGGGCTGCCAGAGTGGACAAGCCAAACTGCACAGCACCATGTGGTGGACTCCAAAGAATCCAGTGACACAACCCCAAAAACAGAAACCACACCAGCGTGGCCCAGGAGCCACAGTACTGGAAAACCACAGGAAGCGAGCACAGATGATCAAGGGCACTGTTAAGGTGCCCATTCCCTGCAGGAGTAAGAAACCTGTTAGATGAAATGCCTGGATAATCTAGGAAATAATCCAGTTCTATGCCATGAAGAGGTAACAAATAATTTTATCAATCCTTGTCACTAAGGCTGGGGCCGATGTCTTTTTGAAAAGCCATTTGTCACAACACACTTGCTCTGAACAAAGGTGAGTCTGGAAAATGTACAGCTAACTGCCAAAATTCTGCTGTCCCTCAGTGTCAGATGGGATGGACAGAAAGGAACCACAGGTTCCCTTTATGAGGGGGACAACAACTCATTTGCATTTTAACTTTGTTATTTCAGAAGTTATGTTATTGCATCTTTATTCTGGCAGCCACCAAGCAGAAGGAGCTGTGCAGGATATAGGCACAAACTTGCTTACTGTGGTAAATATTATCACTTCATCACTCAAATGATCAAATTAATTTCTGACTCTGCTCCATAGAATTATTCCTGATAGATTTTCTCTGAAATGAATGGTTTTTTTACATTTCAGCCTACAATTTACTGTGTATTCCAGCCCATCAAAGTTAGGCCTTCAGATGAGGTTAATATCCAAGGTTTCACAACAGACAATAAATATGACCTAGTCATAAAGAACAAGTCACACAGTTCAAGATCACTGGCATCTACAGATGCTGAGCCATTTTGTTAAAATTGATCCCTCACTGCCCAACTACACCTGAAATTAAAAACACTGCCTTTTATCATGCCTTACCTCCTAAATTCTTTCTCCTGTTAGAGAGGTTGGCAGGGATTAATTACTCAATTACTTTTAATTGGTCAATTAAGGACCAGGTGGAAGGAACCACACAGGTGCAAGTGGATCCCTATTCATTCACCTGCAGCTGCTTCAAAATACCTGCAGAGGAAGCAGCCAAACACAATTGTTCTCAGCTGAGAAATACTAATGCTAGAGCAGAATTGCCCTTTGCAGGCTTGAGCACACCAGAACAAGTCAGAGCTCCTCATTCTGCCTCACTGGAGGATTTCACTCCCTCTCAGCACACAAGCCAGCCTGCTGGAACCACAGGAAAGATTTCTCTTGCTGTTGACCAACACCAGCAAGGGCAAATCCCACCCTATGCTCCCTGTGGATCTGTCTGGCACAATGAAAGCCTCAGGAGTTGTGCAGTGCCTGGGAATGTCAGCTCTCCCTCCCTAAAGCACTCAGGTTTGGGCTCTTGGATGCCTGAAGCAAGCTAGAACACTCCACCCAGAGCCACTGTAGGCACCCTTCCATAGGTGGCTCCCACAGTACAAATTAAAACCATGTAATTTGAATAAGTTCCATCATTTTATGTTCAAACTCAGTGCCTTTTGGGGAAGGAGGATGACATCATACATCCCTCAGTAATCAAATTTAGGTATGACTTGGCCTCTCCACTGCTGAGGCTGAAGGAATGTCCATGCTGCAGCCCCTAGGCCTGACTGATGCTGAGGGGAGCGAGGAGGAGGGAGATCTGCTGTGGGGTGGGCATTACACACTCACTCACTGCCCTTGAATTAATCCAAGATGTGTTTTCTTCTTCTCTGCAGTGTTTTCCTTCCATCATTTTACACTGTGTCTCTGTAAATGACACGAGAGCTGCACAGAGAGGCACATGCCCCACTCTGTGGTGCCAAGGACAGTCAGGGTGCCTCCTCAGCTTTACACACATGTGCCTGGTACTAGTGAAATACAGGATCTGCTTCCACCCCACCAATCACCACTTGACAACAGCTGGACAATTCTGGTGGCTTTTCTGTAGCATAAGTTGGACAAATTACTGCACTCTCACTGCACTGCCACACAGGGAAAGCTTCCTGGCAGCAGCCTATTGCCACTTTTAAAACACCACCAGGGGAAAACCTCCATTGTCAAAGCTGTGCCTTCAACCCCAAGTCCACTGAAAACTCAGGGTGCTCACTGGCACATGCAGAGAGGTTTATCTGAACATTGCCCACTTTTCAGAATTAGTCCTTGCTTATATTGTTTGCTGACATGAGCATTCAAAATAAAATGGCAGACTGACTGTTAGGAGAAACCACACTTTTCCTGATACCTCTGGGAAGGAAACAGAGAGAGGGAGCCAATTTTTTTTCTTTTCAGCAAGGTTCAGTAGGTCGGGAACAATTGTATCCTGACTGCCCTGACATTTTTTCTTCTACATCCACCTTCTTCAGCGCTGAAATAAAATCTGCCTTCCCCTGTTTTGCCCAATGGAAGGCACCAAGCACATAAACCATTGCTTTTTCCCATTCACCATTCTGCAATACCTGGAGAAAGCACCAGAGAAACTCCTGCAGAAGCCCCACCTCCACAATCTCAGGCTTAAGAGCCCTCTTCTTTTGAGCTCTAAGCTTCAAAGGTGTTTTGCTTTCTTTTCATAAATGTGGCGTCTCTCTCTTGGATCATGGCTTGAGAAAACAATTGAGATTTTTCTCTGGCATTTGTGGAAAGTTAATGTGTATTTAATTGCTTTCCCATACAGCCATAGTATGGAGTACATTGTTTCCTGAAAGAGGGCTTTTATTCCAGTCTTCTCTTTTTAAGTGGGCAGGGTGGGGGAAGGATGTCTCAGAGCCAAATTACACAGTCCCTACTCAGCTACAAATTTCCACTTCACAAAATTAATTCATTTAGGCCTTCAGTGAAGCGTGTAAGAGGTTAAATCCAGGACCCAAGTAATATTTACAGTAAACAAATATCAAGTCAAAATGGTCAGTGGAAAACTGTTTGCACTGTTGTGTTATGCTTCTTGAGTGTTAGGTATAAACAGAAATTCAGAAGAAACATGGTGCTGGTGTAAACAGCTGTAAAATAGCAATCCTTTGTGCTCAGAGCAGGAGGTGAATGTGTTCAGCTACTTGTCTATGCTGGTTGAGTACAGCAGCAGCAAGAATATAAAATTCCTGGTCTAGCTACAGTGAACAAGGCACGTTTCCTACAAGGCTTTCCAAGAAACAAAAAACCCCATAAAACCTGCATGTGAGCGTACATAAACAGCATGCAGCCATTGCCAAGCTGTACTCCTTCAAAATGTGTTACACCAAACCCATTGGAACAGACAGAAACTTGCTGAAGATCATTTCCACTGCAGATGCCACTCACTGCAAGCACCTAAAACAGTGTCTGACATACCTGAAATGTGAAGAAAAGCTGGCAAACTTTGTTTTCTGTGCTCTTTGTTGCTAGAACATGGGTTACAGGTAAAAAGTTACTGCCAGTCAATCAATCATTTGTTTTTATGTCAATAAAAGTCATTCCAGTTTCTTCCAAAGATCTTAAAGAAAAAGCTGGAATAAAACTTTTGCTCTAGCCTCAGGTCTGATGCCTGAAATTTGGGCTTTCATTATTTCTTATGTAAGACTACATAAGAAGCTATGTAAAACACAAATACAATTTCTTTCTGTAGAGGAGTCTGCCTTTGTCTAACAGTGAGTCAGCATCATCTGACAGATCAATTTTCTCTAAGTGTAGGATGTGGATTTTGCATATCACACTCTCCAAGGGCACCTGTTGGAAACTTGGGTCACTACAGCGTGGAATTTCACACCACACTTTCAGGTCAACACAGTGGCCTCCCAGCACATCACAAAGTCTCATCAATAGGAATGAGGCTGATATGAGATACCTCAAGTTTTCTGCCCTCCAGATCCAGAACATTCCCTAAAAGGACACTTAGCTGGTTCTTTCTGAAGCTGTGCTTGTGCCTTGTATCCACAGGATCAAGAGCAGGGACCTCAGGAGGAGGTAATTCCACCTCCTGAGCAGAGGTCAGTCAGCTGTGAGGTCAGGTGAGGTTGGCCAGAGCTTTGGGCAGCCAAATCTTGAAAAACCTCCCAGCGTTTTCAGCTTCTCTGGGAACTGTGTTGCAAAATTTACTTGTCCTGATGTTGAAAAATCTTTTCCCTGTGACCAGTCCGAACCTCTGTTGTTTCAATCTCTGTCGACCATCATCCTCCTGCTGCCAAGCACTGCTGTGAACAGCCTGGCCCTTTCTTTTCATAAGCCCCCATAGGTGTGGGCAGGCTGCTGTTAGGTGTCCCCAAAGCCATTCCTGTTCCCTCAGCCTCTCCTCATGGGCAATGTGCTCCAGCCCACGCTGACCCAGCGCTGTAGGGAGTGTTCCAGGTGCACTCCAAGGAGTGCTGAGCACAGGGAAGTGATCCCTTCCCTCCATCTGTCCTCCCTCTAACACAGCAGCCCGGGATGCTGCTGGCCCATTGTATTCCCAGGACCAGCTGCTGGCTCATGCTCAGCCTGCCATGTGCCAAGCCCCCGAGCTCCAGCTGAGCAGAGCTGCTCTCCAGCCCGCCAGTCTCTGGCCTGTGTTGTTGAAAACTCCCAAAACGTTTTGGTATCAAGTCTGTGGGGATGGCCAAGACACTTGCCCCATGACACCCACGGCAGAAGCTCCCAGATCTTCCAAGATCATCTGCAATAGAAGCCAAGATTAACTCTATATAGATATTAAGCTAAAATAATGTTAATGCACTTTTCCCAGTACCTTTAAAAACAAATGTATGAATTGTTCTGTATTCTTGTCTCTGAAAAAGAGAACAGCTGCTGCAAGATGTTCCTTTCCTTCAAGCAGGGTTGTTTGTAGTAAAGAAGACTAGGCTTTGATCAGTTGCTTATATTTACTAAATTGATTCCAACATCTTTGCCAGTGGGCTGTATGGATTCCCAGCGTGAGATGCTCCTGCTCATTTGAAGTGGCAGAGATTGTTTTTCAATGGAATTTTCCATTATGCTCTGTACTATCTTTCTTCAAGGCACAATTTGTTCACTGAGCAGTACTCCTTGTCCAACATAACATGCAGAACCATTGCTCAACACTTTTGTTTTCTTCCCCATGTCCTCTATCTCTTCTCAACTCTCTCACGGGTAACCTGATACGTTTGTTAGCAGCTGTTGTGTGGCTTTGGTCTCCCGCCCCACCCTGCTCTCTCCAGTATTAAGATTTGGGAGGCAGTCAAAGCTTCTCAGGGAAGACACAATGCCAGCCAGGCTGGGGATGAGCAGAGAGAGCAGCCCTGGCAGCAGGATTTGGGGGTGCTGTGGGTGAGAGCTGGCCCTGCCCTGGCCGTGTGCGCTGGGACCCAGAGCCCCCCTGTGCTGGGCTGCACCCAGAGCCCCAGGGCAGCAGGAAAGGGGCGATTCAGCCCCTCTGCCCTGCTCTGCTGAGCCCCCCCTGCAGGGCTGCATCCAGCCCTGGGCCCAGCACAGCAAGGACAGGGAGCTGCTGGAGCCAGGCCAGAGCAGGGACACCAAGGGGAGCAGAGGGATGGAGCAGTGCCGGGCTGTGCTACACTTGTTGTTTCACTGGGGCACTCAAGTGAGAGGCTGCATCTAATTCCTTAAGGATCAGCATGCTAAAGGCATTTTTGAATTGCTCTGATTTGTCTGGATGCATTAGCATCATGTGTAACTTTCAAGTCAATGACAGTGTATTCAATATATAGAAACAGGTGGTTTTGATCAGGAAATGAGCAGATATTCTGTGGCAACAAACAACATCCTGCAATAACAAGGCTGGTAACTCAAAACAACCAAGTTTACTCAAAGTGACCACATTTAACCCCAAGTTCATGCTTTGAACCCTACATTACCTGCTGGTTTGGTGTTGGGGTTTTATTTTAAATATCAAAAGAGACACTGGTATTTTTATAGTCCTACAACAAAGAGCAAAAATTCATTCAGTGATTGTGTGAATATAAAAACACCTCTGTAGAGCACCTTGGGGACAACAGGAATCTTGCTGCTTATGATCACAGCATTCATGTGGCAGCCACTGCTTACACTAAAAAGCAGATTTATGTAATAAGCTATTTTCAGTTTTCTCACTGCTGATTTTTATCCAGTCATCCAATGCTTCCTCATCACTGCCTGCTTTAGAAGCACTCACCAGTTGCCAAGAAAATACAGAATTATCAGCAAAAGCACAGAAATAGCACAAGCAAGTAAGAGCAAGTGTGTCAGTGGCAACAATGGAGTCAAAGGTTCATTTGTGAGTTAATAATAACAATAATAAATGTCAGTATCAGATACCTGCAGGTTTATTTCTTTGTAAATGCATTGCCAATGACAAGAACAAACACTCTGCAAACATCAGAGTTTACTTATCCTTTCGCATGCTCTGTAAAGGCTGGTAAAGCAGCCAATCAACAAAACAAGTGTTTAATTACCAGTGCTGTTAATTAAAATAGATGACCATCACTGCATTCACAGCACTGTCTCCAGGGAACTCTGGCCAACTCAAATGTATCCGAGGCTTACAAAAAAACATAACCATGACCACAGTGGGATTAACTTACACAAGTACTTCTAATATGTAACAAATTCGATTGAAGTCTTATTCGTGAACAGAAAGCTCGTTTTTAGTCAAAGAAACACACATCAATCCATTCAGACCCGGAACAGAGCCCCTGTAGAAGCGTTTCTCACACAAAACCCGCAGCCGAGCTGTGCCAAAGCCGCTGCTCCCGGCGGGGAGCAGAGCGCGGGGCTGCTCCGTTCCCAGAGCCTCCAGAGGCGCCGCTCCCGAGGCTCCTGGGCAGGTCCGCGCTGCCCTCCGGCGCTAGGAGTCGGGCAGGGGCTGGCTGTGGGTGCCGCTGCGCGTCTTCAGCTGCGACTGGGCGATGTCGGCCAGCGCGCTCTGGATCTTCTCGAGCAGCACATCCCCGCGGTACACCACCTCCTCCAGCCGCGCCGCCGCCTCGTGGTTCTCCTCCTCCAGCCGGAACAGGCTCGCAGCCTTCCAAGTAAAACCGGGGTGATGCCTTAAGGTTTCGGCTTTGTACGTATTTTTCATACATTTGTAGCTCTGGAGGCTACTATAACATAGTCCTAGTATTTTTCCTACCCTTTCCCTTTAGAAGCTAACCCTTCTAATGCATACTTGGAATTCCATTCAGTCTTATTCTTATGAAGAAGAAGGCTGACAAGAAAGTTTTGTTTTCCAACCTGAATCTGAGAAGACACAAGAAATGGGGCAAAGAAACCTCTGGAACAACTCCAGTGGGTTAGAACCCAGGGAAAACTACCTAACCAACTACTCTTCTAATCAGACAATATTTATTAGATATGCTAATTTGTTAAACTCATAAAATTGTGGAAATATGATGCTGGGTGTGCTCGTGACCATTGGGACACCTGGAAGCTTCCAACAAAGGCCTGGTTTTTATTTTACTATTTTAACATTGTTGCAAGACTTTCTTCTTTTGATATTAGGCAACAGGGGAAAGCAAGGATCTTCAACAGAACCCTAAAATGACTTTGCTACTAAAGGATGCTGAGGGAACAGCTGGTGCTCCCTAAAAAGAGAAAGGTTCTCTTGTTTAATAGTTGACTGCAACTAATTCACAGATTAGAGCAGAATTTGTACTGGGGATCTCCAAAGGGACAGGTAAATTGCATTGAGCATTCATGTAGCAGCTCCTTTTATCATTTAAGACAAGACTCAGATCTGAAACATACACCAAGACAACTTTAGTATAAAAAAAGCAGATCAGCCTAAGTACATTTCTATTAACCAAGTATTATCTACCACTTCAGAACCAAACCTATACTGACAATTTGAGTGTTTCAAGCACCTTCAACACAATTTCTTTGAAGACTATCAGAACATTTAATACTGCACCGAATTAGGCAGCAGAAAATAAAAATCAAAACTGGAACCCAAGTGATGGAATCCACACATATATGTCTTAAATCCACACCAGATAGAAAGTATCAGAAATTTTTGTGCTGTGCAGTTCTTCACTAAGACGGCAAGAAACTGTTGAAGTATCACCTCCAAGGAAAGCATATCCCTACTGGATAACCAGCTCCTCCTTCTGGAGCACCCTGCTTTGCCCACACTAGCTGCCACTTCGATCAGACCCCGGCTCAGTCATGGAAGAAACTGGAATTTGTCTGCAGCAGGCATTCTATCTTCAGCTATTAAAAATCACTTACATGAAATTATGCTAGTGTTAATGAGCCCAGTTAGTATGTTCAGCAATTACTGTGACTAGCAAAGTTTCCAAATTTAACCTCTTCTGTTTAAAACCAAAGGTGATGCCACCTGAGTATAATCTTATTTAGAACTAGATGCAAGTTCAGTATTTGCATGAAGCCTACAAAGTACTCACAGGCTACCCTCATGAAAAATTCAGGTTTGTGTTAAAATCATTTTTCAATGACGACATGGCCTAGAGATGAAAAAACGTGTCTAAAAAAAAAAAAAACTAGGAAGTTTGCCTTCAGGAGTGTTCTGGGTGTTGGAATTAGGAAAACTCCTACCTGCAAAGCTGCAGTGGATTCTTCACTGGGCAGGGAATCTATGAGAACATCGATATCCTTGGCAGTGCGAGCGATCAGAGCAGCGAACAGCTGGGCATACTCTGCGCAAAACACAGCACAATCACGGAATTATTAGAAACAAGCACAACTCTGCTGCCACTATGTTATGCAGGAAGTGCAGCCGACATCCACTCACGACTTAACCTCCGTCACTCCACCAGCTACGCGGGGAATTCTTTGCCGGGGCCGTGTTTTGCACTCCCGAGCGCACTACACCAAAGCACGGCGCAGGAAGCGGGACTCACCCTCCGTGGGGTTGACGGGCTGATCCTTGTTTATGGCCGTCTGGATGTTGCTGAAGGAGGCCGGGGGGCCGCACTGCTGCAGCACTCCGATGGCGTTACAGAACTGGTCCGCGAGCTGCCGGCACCAATTAACACCGCGTTAATCACCCTGCCCCACCGCTACAGCCCCCTCCGGCTCAGGGCGCACCCCCGCCCGCGCAGCATCCCCGCCGTGCGGAGGGTGCGCACCCCCACCCGCGGCCGTACTCCCGGCTGGGGGCCGCATCCCCGCACAGGCGGCGCAGCCCGTGCCGTGCCCCGCGGCCCCGAGGGAGGGGAGGCAGCGGCCGCCTCACCGAGTTGACGGCGTCCTGCAGCTGTGTCAGCCGGTCCGCCATGGCCGCGCCGCCGCCGCCGCCGCC
>VZTR01005366.1:1040700-1118826 GCA_013400775.1 Chaetops frenatus | reverse complement strand
TAATGTCCAGGCAGGGCGGGGGCTTGCTGCGACTGCAGAGCTCTTTTGGGGTGTCCCCGGTGCTGGCGGGGCCACCTGCCGCTGTCCGGAGGGGTGAGCAGGAGTGCGGGTCAAAGCTGCCTGCGGCGCTGCAGAAGCGCTGTGTGTATTCCTGGGTATCTCAATCTTTCGTGCGGGCATGGAGAACCACCCTCTTTTTTTCACCATTCCCCCGCTCCGTTGCTGGTTTTTTTTTTTTTTTGGTTTTTTTTTTTTGGGGGGGGGGGTTGTTCTGTTTTTTGTTTGTTTGTTTGTTTTTTTACACCTTAATTGTTGTGAAAGCCATGATTTTAACTGTTTTCATGGGTGACTCGGAATAATTTTAACCGCGCTGTTGCGGGGATGCGGCGCAGCTGATGCGGCTGGTGTAGAGCTGTGTTCCCTGTACAGAAACAAGGTGGCATTCCCTACCTATGAACGTGAGTTTACATGACAAAGGGAACATGGTTGAAAGCAGGTTTGTTTTTGTTTGCTTGGTTTTTTCCCCCCTGACCATGTAGAGGTTGTCATGGGTTCCCACCACCCTAGTGGATGGTGGGTTGAAGACCACTGTCGCTACAAAACTAGGGAAAAGGAGGAAAACCTACAATTTGCAGCTTGATTGCTAGCTGCTTGTTTGTACTGATGTAATCTGACTTTATTTGGCATGGGCTTTTTTTGTAATTTCCCTGTGTTTCTGCATGTGACTAAAATAGGAATCCAGAGTTAAGTGTGCTATAATAAGTATAGTTTGGGAAGATTTACAGTCACTTTTCTTTTTTTCTGGTTAAACTCTTATCTGTTGAAATAAAGGAAAAAATAAACAGTTTCCTCTCAGAGATAATTCAGAGATAAGTAAGCAGTCATATTAGGGCTGATATAAGTCTCCTCCTCTTAGTTCTGCTTTACTTTTACACTTGGTTCTAATCTTAGAATCACAGAATGGTTTGAGACCTTAAATCTGGTCTCGTTTCAACCCCCGCCATGGGCAGGGACACCTTCCACTAGACCAGGTTGCTGAGAACCCCACCCAACCTGGCCTTGAATGAATGAAGCTTAATTGTCCTGAAGGAGACTCCGGGGATACTTTGCAGGGCTGCAGGACAGCATTTGGAACCAGTCCCAGGTGTGGAAAACTTCTCTCTCTGCCCAAGTCTTATGCCCAAGGTCCTAATGGAGAGCCAGGTATTCCCTGTTTCTTGCAGGACCTAAAAGCTCTGGCTGGGCACCTGATGATGGCAAGCAGGTGTGAGAATGAAGGCTCAGGGTTCTTAGACCTTAATGTTTTTATTACAGGATGCTAAGAAGCAGTTTGCCTCCTGGAGTTGATGAAAATGGGTCATGTGTTGAGTAATTTTTTTACAGTATGTAAAAAGGCAAAGCAACTGTGAGACTAAGCAAACTGCTTTGCCTTGCAGGAACCTGTTGCTGGTTTTCCTTGCAGGACCGAGGGTGGAGGGAGAAAGTATTTCCCTCGTGAAAAGCTAATAAGCTGTGCAATTTGTGTACCAGAGTCTAGCTGATCATTAGACCCTTTAAACAAGGCCACTTGCTTAATGGTTCACCGATTTGAAATTGTCTTGTGGTTATTCAGTTGTGGACACCCACTTTGTAGGGATGGGCTCTGCTGGCTCCCTATCTTTGAAGGTCCTGCTTCTTTTCAAAAGTGCTGATTAGTAAAATCTTTGCATGATGGCCTGTATTACCTCTCTGGTCTTTTGATGGACTGCAGCTCTTCAAACTTGGTCTTTGTGCAGAAGTGTTTTATACATTGTGTTTGTTGCCTTCCACGGAGCTCTGTCTTCCTGAGGAGGAGTTCAGGTGGCTGTGTTTGCTACATCCAGACCGGGCTGTTGAGGGTTGGAAAAACGAAAGTGAATATATGGTGTAATCAGGACTGAAGAGTGCTTTTGTAAAGGGAACTTATCTGGGTGAAACGTGTTTGTGCCAGCTGTTTAGTCTATGCAGAGACCGTATTTTATAATAAGTTCACACAAAACTCTTCCCTCACTTTTCAGGCTGTAAAGACCTCTAACCTGGTGAACAGAATTGTCCTCTGGGATGGTAATGGTGTAGATGGTGACAAGCCATATTCTGTGGTATCATCTGCTTTAAGCATCAAGCTGTTCTAAGCATGAGTCCCAGTACACAAAATCAACGTTCAGAAGCTTTCAGGAATGTTCCTGCTTCTTTTGGGAGTGGGGGGTTCAGCAGTGTGAGAAGACAGAGACCTTGTAGCAGGACTCTCCCATCATCTGTGTCTTGCATGGCCTTACAGGTCTGATAGGATATGGCTCCAGGCTTTTGTTAAATAACTGTATGCTAATGTTTTTCTTACTCAAACTGCTTGTCAGTCTGAGCTTGCACTTCATCTTCATTAAATGTCTTCATGTGACTACTTGTTGTTCTACTCCCTGCACTGGAAAGTTCTCCTTAGCCCCTGGAGCTTGCTTACATCAGGTTGTTCTGCATATCCACTGCGAGGTGCTCAGCACCCAGTAGAAATGTGTTTTCTCTGACTGCACAGAACCTCTCTGAGGGAAGCAGAATGCCTGAGCATGGCTCTGTATGTGAAGCCTGTTCTGTATGGGCAGCAGTGGCATTTCCTCAGTTGTGCTAGGTCTGATCGAGAATCCTGTGTGGTTAGCTGCTCTGTGGTGGTGGGGAGTGACACTCGGCTGTTGGAGCTGGAAATGTGGTTTACTCAAAGCGTCAGAGGAGCCAAGAGGTTGGCACTGAATCAGCACAATGGAAACGGTTCAAGCTGGGTGTTGCCTGTTGGGGAAACTGTGTCACAGGGAAGGGATAACAAGTGCAGAGGCTCTGGAATTGATTGTCTTGTTGTGTACAGTTAGGAATAAGGGCTTCTGATCTCAGAAGAGTTCCAGGAGGTTCTATTTCTTTGCTGTCTTTACTGGTTTTGCCCTTCGTGTGAGAGAAAAGATGGTGTGGGGTGACAGAGTGGGCTGTTTGCTCTGTTCATCAGTTCTGTGTGCAGGACTGTCTGTGCTCCAGTTCTGGTGCTGGATATGGAGTAATACATGCTCAGTGCTCCATCTCTGCTCTGCTGCTGCTCGGCTTCAGCAACGCTGACTTCCTTTAAGCATCTGTTCCCTTGATAAGCTCTGTAGTAGTGGGGGTTCCTCTCATGTATCTAACCCAAAATTACTCCGATGTGCAGTGACTGTTACAGTTCTTCCTACAGGGCAAGGAAGAGGGGGTAGCCTGGCACTTTAGAGTGTTTCCAGACCTTCACTCTTGGAAGCAATGGAACAAGTTGGGCTCCTGTCTTTGCTGCTGACTTGCTGGATCAAGTCTCTCCCTTGTGAGGTGGTGTTAACTGTGCTGCTGGCTCCTGCAGACCTGTCCAGTGGGCCACCTCCAGGCAGATGAAGGTTGCATGCTGTGGCCAGCACTGTGTGGTCATGGAGGTCTCTGTGTCTGTCCTTCAAAGGATGTGTGACAAGCCTGAGCTGTCTGTGGCTCAGGGAGTCTAATACATGTCTGGTGTTAGAACCAGGGAACTGGTAATAGCAATAGGCCTGGTGAATTGTGAATTGCATAATTTGATCAATTAGTCTTGCTCACCATCTTCCCTTTCTGTCTCAGTGCACCAAGAGAGACTTGTTCAAATGACAGAGGTTCAGAAGGCTGGAAGGGTGCTGTGGTCTGTGGCTGTGGAGCAATTGCTCTTCCAAAAACTCCTTTGAAGGTTCTGTTGCTCTGCAGTGCTTGTCATCTTCCAGACCTCACTGGAAGTGTGGCTCGAGGAGCCTGTGAACAGCAAGCTGAACAACACTTGTGTGATGGGTGTAGATGTTCCTGTTCTTCACCTTGAGTCTCTGCTCTTGTGCCCAAGCTTTGGGATAATATGTGTCACATGTGCTGTTCATGGAGCAGTTATGCAAGCAGAAAAGCAATATAGAGCACCATACCTTAATTCACCACGCTAATTAAACTTGAGAGAGTGCCTCTGACATTTAGAGTCTCATGATCAGGCTGAAGTAGTGGCTGTGTCTTGCTGACGAATCTGTGCTTATTTATGCAGAGGCCCCTGGGTATGGGCACAGAGTGGAGGTGAGAAACAAGGCAGAGCAATGCAGTTTTTTCCCTTGATGTAGATCACACAGAGAATGTGTATGGTTTCAGCTTTTTTCTTAAAAGAACATCTAAGTGTGAATGTCTTGCGGTTCAGGAAGCCCTGCTGAAGTTTTTAAAGATCAAAGAAAAATATTTTTCCTGCATTGTAAGCTTTCACTGTAAATTTCTGAATGTATAGATGTATAGTCTGTGTTTTCTGAATGCTTTTCTTTAGCATTCATGCTGCTACTTGCACTTCTGTTAGAACTTGAGCTGATGAGGAAAGATCTGAGGACATGTGAATGCTGCTCAAGGGACTCTGAAGAATCAGAAACTGAACGATACACAAAGGTTTTTTTGCAGCTTTAATTTTACATTAATTACTGTGTGAAAATTTGGTGTAGAAACTTCTACCTTAACAGAAACTGCAGATGATGGAACAGAAAAATGGAGAATCTTTCTTTCCTTGTGAGTGGTTTATGACCCCCCCCCATATTTTAGCTGAGGTTTTATTGGTGATGCAGTACTGGTATTAATTGAATTTTGGGAGTGACCTCATAAGGATTGAAGTTCCTTCACTTTGTAGCGAGTGGAGGAGGCATGAGGTTGGGAGCTGCTGTCTGTTTACATATCAAGAGGCAAAGAAACTGGCCAATGATGCCAGTTCTTGGCAGGAGAGAGAGAAAAGTAACAGGAGAGCAGTCAGAGTACTGGTTATAGTTTCAGGTAAGAAAACTGTCCCCTCCCTAGTGAGTGGGAGCCCCCCTGTGTCACCAGCAAGTGTCCCTGGGATGGTGTTGTTGGTGACTCTGTGTTAGGGTACTTGGCAATATCCACCCTTTCCACCAGAGACAACTTCATTGAGGAAGTGTGTGTGTGTGTGTTTAGGATTGATAAATTTTAGGTCTGTTTGGGTACTGTGTGCAGGCAGAGGAATTCAGGAAAGGCCTGGAAGGCATTGTGCAACCTGGCTGCAATCACCAACCAAAGAGCATCTTGTGGCTTCTGTGTGGCTGCTTCACTTTCCTCCCTTGGCATCCCCTGTCCCTGAAGAACCCAGCACAGGCAGAAGCCAGGCTGGCTTGCAGGACTTGAATGACAAGCCAAAGCTGATTCTCCAAGATCTTATATCCTGGGTCATGTGGTTCTCTTTGAGTTAAAATGACAGTGGATCATGAGGTTATGGTCATTGTTAGAAGAAATTGTCTAGGTTTTGTCTAGCAAACATTAGTCAGAATTTAAGGTCTAGAAATGGGGTCCTAATGATTAAAAACAGTTTGGCAGCAAAAAATGTGAAATAACTGAAAGTGGGTGAATGTATGTATGTAAACTACACATTTGACTCTGTTTTCTAGAAGCTGACTGCAATTCCCATGGTCTGTAGGAGTTCATGTGGAAAGCCTGATGGATATTGTCCTAGTTGGCTGCTGATACAAAACCTACCTGTATTTGCCAAAGATCAGGCAGTCCTCAGTATCTTTTCTTACTGATTTTTTGGAGTGTAGCTGGCTGGTTGGCTGACCTGGTGAGCTCAGCTGTATCAAATCCTGACTCCTGGCAGGAAGCCCTGTCCCTGTGCTCAAGTGAGTGCCAGGCTGCAGAGCAGGTGCCCTGGCTGTGCCTGTGTGTGCAGCAGTCTCTGAAACCTTGGTACAGCTCATAGGAGGAGAGCAGCACAAAGCAACATCCTGCTCTGCTCCCAGCTGACTAATATTGGGCTACTGGAAACTTCCAGGCTTCCCTGGTAATTGCTTCCCTCTGGACCAAAAAACCCCCTGTATCTTCCTTTTTTTTTTTTTTTTTTGCAATGCAGGTCTTCTTGAGCTCTCCTTGGGAAAATTCAGAAATGTGCTACTTAACCAGACCAATCCAGTGGAGGCTGTAATCAGGAACATTGCCAGCAATGTGACTGTGGTTATTTTTCAAGTGCATGCCCAGCAGAGTGATGTGGTGATATCCTTTGATAAGGTAAGTGTGTCACTTCTGTTAAGTGCTGCCTCTCTTTCGACAAAGGACTTGGCTCTGGTACATGTAGGACTATTGAACTGAAGCTGTATAAATAATGAGTGTCTTTTACCTGCTTGGCTTTAGAAAGTATTACTGTAGGTTCAGAAATCCTTTCTTGTACTTATATGCCATAGCTGCTATTTTGAAAGATTGAATGCTGAAGGAATTTCAGAGCTGGCTTGAAAATGTTTCAGGCTCTTTATTTGGTGGAAGTGGTGCTTTTCTCACGTGTCTGTAGTGACTGCTGTCCATCAGCTTGTTGTATTAAAAACTGATCTGTGTAAGTGTTTGCCAGATGCCCATACAGGATCACTTTGGGATGTTTAGTTGTCTGCTGTTTCCATGGCTTGGATCTAACCACTGCAGGGATGATGTGTTGTTATTCCAGTTCCTCGTCCTGAATCTAATTCTCCTTTGGTAACACATGGGGAAATTCCTCCACAGTACTCCAGTGAAAGCTGCTACTTCCAGACAGCAATAAAAGCATTCCTGCTGCTGTACCCTGCATCCCAGTAATGATGGGACAAACAGAGGCTAATCTAAAATACTGATTTTTTTTGTTGTTATGGTGCTGGGAGGCTCTCATTGGTATTTGAACAGAACATTGACCAAGCTGAAGGTGGTAGGTGGAGGTCTGACAGCTGCCATCCAGTTTCCCTCTCTCCACCAGCATATTTGAAATCAGAATACACTGAGTGCCAGGAAGTATCCTGGGAAGCTTAGAAGATGAGTGACCTGTAACACAAGTCACCCAGCTCAGCCATCCTGGGACTGGTGAAACAGCCAGGATTACAGGGCTGAGGCATTACCTGTTCAGTCTTTGCTTACCATTGGTAGCATCTTCTGCTGCCAGTTCAGATCCTCTTTGCATTTGTGGGCCTTACAGGGCCAAGGACAGTGATGCATAAATGCAGCTGTACTTCTTTTAGGGCTGGCCTGCCTCTAGAAATGTGAAGTTGAGCCAGACCTTGCAGTCTGCCAGGTCCAATGTTCTTCTCTGCAGCATTGCCTCAGGTAACTGTGGCTGCCTTGGGCAAAGGCACTTTCCATGCTGAAAATATGACTGGAGGTCAACTGGTTGTTCCAGCTGTGAGATTGTGATACTGTCATTGCTGCCTCAATGATCTTTCCTCAAGAGCCCTGGTTCTGGAAGGGATGGTGGTACTGGGGCTTGGGTCAGTAGCTGGCCTGGCCAGTGTTAAGGCAGCTGTCATACAGCCATGTCTGTTCTGGTGGAGATCAGAAGGTGCTTCTGTGCAGTGGTTCCCAGAACACTTCCTTGCTGCCATCTCACAACATTTTGTGAGGGATGTTCCAGTCCTTTTACATTTTTACTAGTCAGTCCATTGCCAGATCTACTAGCTAGATTTCTCTGCAACTTGCATGTGATTATCAGCTCTTTAGTTGTCCCACACTTGTCACTTGGGTTTTGGAGCCTGAGCTGGGCAATGTGTGGTATCAGAGCTCCCTTTTTTCACCAGCTAGGGGTGCAATCCAGAGAGACCTGGACAGGCTTGAGAGGTTGGCCTGTGCAGACCTCATATAGTTCAGCAAGGCCTTTCACATGGAGCTGGACAATTCCAAGCACAAATACATCTTGGGCAGAGCCTGATCTGTTGTAACTGGCACTGATGTGAGTGCCTGGCAGGTTTGTGGTAGAAACGGGCCCCTGTGATATTATCAAAATGTAGAAATATTATCAAAATGTGGTAGAAGTCTTTTCAAGAAGAACTGCTTGTTTCTGTAATTTGTTTCTGTGCAGACCCCATCAGTGAACAGCTCAGGAGTTGGGGTAGACAAAGGGCTGGTGTCCATCCTTCGGCCCGAGCAGACCGTGTGTACGTGGTACCTGCGCGCCCTGGGTGCTGGCCAGGTGCTCAGCACTGCCATCTCCATTCCCTACATGGAGAAAGGTACGTGCTCACTCAAGTCATCTGTGGAATGAGGTGTTGACCTTTCAGGCTTACATGGTGGAAATCTGATGGAGATACCAGAAATTTTTTTGAAATGGGCTGAAAAAGTTTTTATTGTCATTGCTGAATTGTGAGTTGGGTATAGGATGTACTCTATGGTCTTGCCATGACTTAAGCCTTAGAGTAGAAAACTGCTGTGCAAGTGAGCATGGAATCACAAATCTGTTTGGATTGCAAGGGGACTGTAAAGATCATCCAGTTCCACTCCCCCCTGCCATGGGCAGGGACACCTTCCACTATCCCAGCTTGCTCAGAGCCCCATCCAGCCTGGCCTTGAACACTGCCAGGGCTGGGCAGCCACAGCTTCTCTGGGCAACCTGTGCCAGGGCCTCCCCACCCTCACAGGGAACAATTTCTTCCCAATACCCAATCTAAATCTACCCTCCTTCAGCTTAAAGCCATTCCCCCTTGTGCTGTCACCCTAGGCCCTGTAAAAATTCCCTCTCTAGCTTTCTTGTAGGCTGCCTTCAGGTATGGGGAGGCTGTTGGAAAGGTCTCTCTAGAGCCTTCTCCAGGCTAAACAGCCCCTCCTCTGAGCCTTTCCTCATAGGAGAGGTGCTCCATCTCTCTGGTCATCTCCATGGTCCTCCTTTGGCCTAACTCCAGCAGGTCCACATCCTTCTTGTGTTGGGTTGGGGTCTTGGCAGAGCAGAGTAGAGGGGCAGATCCCCCCTGCTTGGCCCTGCTGCCCATTGCTCTTTGCATGCAGGGTGCTGGTGGCTGTCTGGGCTGTGAGCACATATTGCTGGGTCATGTCAAGCTTCTTGTCAGCCAACACCCCCAAGTGCTTCTCCTCAGGACTGCTCTCAATCCATTCCCTACTCAGCCTGAGTTTGTGCTTGCATTGCCCTGACCCATGTTCAGGACCTTACAGGAGTTTGTGTCCTTCCATTCCAACACTCCAGTCACTGGATCACCCATGTGTGGGGACCTGTCACAGGCTGGAGTGAAACCCTTTTGCTGCCTGCAGGGCCAGAACCTGATTATTTTCTGTGCTCAGCAAGCAGATCTTGCCATCGAGTGCATAACTACAGTTATCTTCTCTGTGTTCTAGATCCTATTCCTGGGGGCTGCAATCTGGAATTTGACTTGGAAGTGGATCCAAATATTTACCTGGACTACACGTTGGTTGATATACGCATCAAGTTCGCCCCTGCAAACTTGGGATATATCAGGTGTGTGGAAAACTTCTGTGCATTGAGGAAGACCTTTTGTCCTGTGTTTGGCCAAAAGGCTGAAACAAGACCCTGCTGTAACAGCTGAACCATCCAGCTGCTGGCAGGAATCTTGTTTGCTGCAACAAATGTAAATGGGGAAAAGGAGGAGGGGAAGAGGTACTGCATGAGAGAGATAAAAGTTGTGGGGGAGGTTATGCAACTTCAGAAATGTAAGCTGTCAGCAAATACTGGATCTTTCCATTCCTTGTAACACCTTAAGGTGTTTGAGGAGCGATTACAGCCAGTTTTATTTCTTTACTAATACTGAAGCCTGATAATGATCCAGAGTTTTGTTGAACTGGAGACTTCAAGTTAGAAGGCATTATTTCCTGAACAGTGCCTGCTGTCATAAGTGATAGGCAGGGAGTGGGGAAGGCTGCGTTCAGAACTGCATGGGAAAACAAACAGTAACGTTGTGACCTCTTGGAATTCTTGTTATGGCAATTCATAGGGAGCCTCTGTAAGTGTGAAGGCAGGTGCCAGCACAGACACCACCTGTCCCAGGGTGGTTCTGTGTGATGCTGCTGTGCCCTGTGCTCACAAATACAGTCCAGCTTTGAGTTAGCTGCTGGTGTGCACCTCTAAAGAGTAGAGGCAAACCCTGTGGAGAGGTAACTGCTGAAAGCTACTGCTGAGGTCTGGGGGCTTGTGCTGGGCCCGTGGCTGATGTGCTTTTCATTGCAGAGGAGCAAACCCCCCCTCCTGTGATTCGGGGCCGGGCCAGGGCTCGCGGTGGCGGCTGCGCTACGATGTGTACCAGTACTTCCTGCCCGAGAACGACCTGTCCGAGATGGGGCTCATGAGCCACATACACAAAATGTCTGGGGTGCAGAGTGTCAAAGCCAACGGCGTGAAGGTGAGCCTGGAGCACTGGGTACCAGCCACGTGCCAGTGGTGCTCTCTTGTTTTCTCCTCCCCTGTGCTTTTCTTCCTGGAGGGGAGACATAAGCAGGCTCTGCTGGGGAGTGGAATGGCAGCCTTGCCTGCCTCGCAGGCCAGGCCTGGGTCAGTAGGCTGGTAGGGAATCTGAACTCTGTCCAAAAATAGGGAGGAGCAAAACAGGAGTGGGAGAATCTTCTCCCCTGTCAGAAAACACTGTAGTGCTGGAGGGAAGGGTTCCATCCTGTGAGCCTTTAATGAAACACAGATAACTGACTTTTGCAGATGCTTACGCTGACAGCTGATGACAAGACCAATGTCTACTTCTCCTCGCTTCCTGGACAAGGTGTGATCTACAATGTCATAGTCTGGGATCCTCTTTGGAACAGTTCTGCTGCATACATACCTGTGCATACATATGCCTGCAGCTTTGCTGACCTGGTAGATAACTGCTCTTCCATCAGTAAGTTGGGAATTGTATGTCCTTGCCAACTCCTCTGCAGCTTTTTGTGCTCCAACATGCTGAATGTGCTTTAAGATTATTTTTTTTAGTGTGTGCAGAAGATGTTTGTTTTACACTGTGTGTATTTTGTTACTTTATGGTGAAGTCTGCTTCTTGATTGAGGAGAAAGTCTAGAATGATGAAAGAAGACTAAGGAGAACCATTAGCAATTAAAGGTTTAACTTAATGGAGGTTTAATATGTGACTTGCAAATGGAACTCTGAACTCTGTAGTGCCACTCCAGCTTTGTCTGTTTCAATTGGATACATCATTTCAAATCAGCTGTAGGACTGCAGATGATGGATGTGAAGCTGAGCTAGTAAAACACAGACTAGATTAGGCTTCAGCCAGATTTTTCTATCTGTGCTGGTGCTAACAGGAATCAGTAACCTGCAGGTATTTTGAAAGGAGGCAGTCACCTAAAACAAAAATGAAGATAATGTCAGCAGTAGTGGAGTGACTACCAAGTCCTGCTGCTTTGTACAAAGCTATATAATGATGGAATTTGAGGAGAAAGAGAGCAAAGCTGCCACTCCCATTATGAATGCAGAAGGGACGTGAGTAATTGGTAGAATTTAGTTCATAAAGTAAGATTTGTTCTCATTATTTTCTTATATATTGTAACACAAGTGACTGTTGTTAAACTCAGTGTTGTCCTATGACAACATGAGACAAATTGTCCAGGCTAAACCTCTCTAATTCAGAGCACATGGAAAATGTGGTTTACTTCTGCAAATAGCTTAAATACAGGTAAGAAATTTGCCTAGAAGACAGAGGTGAGCCATAATGGGATGCTGATGATCATTTTTGTTGCATGGCAAATGTATGAGAGGGAGACAAATGGTGAATGCTGCAGTGATTAAGCCTATAGTTGCTGCCTTGATCAGTGATCCCACAGCACTGATTTTTATAGATAACTGGGTGTCCCTTTTTTTAAAGCTAAGTAGAGAATTTTCAGGCAAAGTTGTAACTGTATTTTCAAAAAGTTACATCTACTTACAGAAATCTCTCTTAAATAAAGAGCAGAATCTGCTCTTGATTCCCTAATCAGTCTGGGACTGTTTCAATGTTCTCTTGAAGATCTGACCAAGCCAACTGTTAGTTCAGGCTTTACAGATCTGGCAGAGTGGCAGCTCTCAAGTTGTCAGTAGAGTTTGTGACAGCAACCTGACTGTACCTTAATCTCTTTGCTGGGACTAGGAGGTGGAAAGCTCTACTAAACCTACCTTTCTTCTTGTAGGTAAACTCTCTACCAAAGTCTTCTTCACTGCTTTTGCTGTTCTTGGTCTTTTCACCTGCTTTTTTGGACACAGATTCTGGAAAACAGGTACTGAATATTTTGTCTCATCTGATAAGTCTGGTTGGAACCTCATAAATGTTATTCTGTGTAACTTAGAATGGTGGTGTTACTACCAAGATTCACTTGATAGTGATGCTGTTCCAGTTAGGTCGACTGCTTTGCTTTTATAAGCTCTGAGCAGGAAGTTTCTGGGATGCAAAGCATAGAAACCTAGAACTAGGATGCATGCTCTCAATATAGCTATAAATATGTAAATTTTGACCTTCTGAAGTGCTTCAGGATACCCCTGTTGAGAACAAAAGTGTTCTCTGGCTCTCCTTCTGTGAGCTGCTATGTTCCTTCCCTATTGTAATATGAAGATGTCTGAAGACCACTGAAGTGGGCTTGGTATGAAGCTTGCTAAACACTTTTTCCTTCTTCTTTAGACTTATTCTTCATGGGCTTCATTGTTGCAGCATTCATCTTCTTTGTATTCATTACAAGGGTAACTGGCCTTAGTTATGATGGTGAGTAGATGTGTCAGGATACCCTGTGATCTTCCTAAACTCTTGTTATGAATCCCTCAGGTATGATCTCAGTTGTGCTGTTGGTCAGCCACAGGAAGGACACACACAGGTGGTGCCTGGGTGCTTGAGCTCTCATGGCCATAATAGCTGAAAATGCAACAGTGTTCCTTCCAGCATCAATGTGATGCAGAATTAATGGCTGAATTTAATTTTGGTGTCTATCCAAGGAAGACAAGACTTGGAAACTCTGGAAATTTGCAACATACTTTCTTTCTGTTTTTGCAATGTTTGGACCTCTGTTTAAGATGAAATGCAGGTTTCATCTGTAAAATGGAAGTAGGTGGTCTGCACACAGCTTGTTAGACTAGACAGAATTAGTTCTTTCTGTCTGTCCCACCTCATAGAATTCCTTCTTTGATACGTGTGCAGTAGCTGTAGCCACCTGAACTCCCTGGGGACTCAGGGTGTTAATGTAAGTGTACCAAGGCCTCCATTGCAGCTCCCCCTGCCACTCTTTCAGCAGCACAGCCCCAGCTGCAGACTGGCATCGAAGTGAAGTGCATGAAGCAAGTGCTGATAATTTTATTTGTTACCTCATGCCAACTCACTGAAAAAAAACAAGCAAGTTTGTAAGTAAAGCTGCTGAACATGTTACTGCAGGAACTGAAGTTTTCAGAATGCTGGAATTTTCTCTTTTCTCTTTCAGTGCGTCTTATTTTGACAGCAGTGGCTGGAATTGTTGGAGGTTTGCTCTTGGTTATGAGCTGGTGGAGATTTGGCTCTGTCCTGCTCAGCATGTTTGTTATTGGACTTGTGTTGGGATTTCTCTTCTCATCAACGCTCTTCTTTACCCCTCTAGGTAAGCACTGGAATCCTCTGCTTGGTGAGTGCTGTGTTCCTGCTGTGCTACAGGCACACTGCAAGGCTCAGGAGTGAATGGCACTCTCTGGTTTATCTTAGTGGGATGTTTCACTTTCCTTTTCCAGTTCTGGGAGGAATAGAGATGTACCTGAAACCTTCTTTCAGCTGTGCTGTAATTAAAACTACTTGGGGAAGAGGAAACTGATTTCTTTGCAGAGAACTGGTTGACTCTTCCTGCTTTAACTATGTGCCATCTCTGTGACACCAGCTCTGCTCCAGGCATGCACTTGCTCTCTTGTTCTCTGTCCAGAACAAATCCCACTAGAAAATCTACAGTCTAATTTGCAGGCTTCAGGCATAAAGGCCTTAGACAAACTGCTTAAAAGCCAGTAAGCTGAGCTGGAGTCCCTGTGGGACATCAGAGCATCAGCTATACTTTATTGCAATTTTCAGTCTCAAAACTTCTCTTTTTAAGGTCCCTTTGTGGTACAGTTTTTCATTCTCCTGTCATTTGTGTTTGACTCAAACCATGATTCTGTGATAATCCATGCAGTCCCTGGTTGCTCTTCATTAAAGTGGAACAGTGACTCAGCTGGAGGTCAGCTTGTCCCCTCTGGCCTTAGAAGGCAGGGGGAGCAAAGAAGGGTTTGAGTGATTTAATGTAATTTTTCTAAATCCAGAAGAATTTGTTGCCCAGTGTTGTTGTGATGGCTACATTTGCACCACACTCTGGAGTCAGATGCAGATTTTTAGCTTAGAAACCCATATAGGCAATAACAGCTTCTTACTGGGCAGCAGTACTCTGGTACTTCTCATTCTTACCAGGTGAGGAACGTGTTCCCCGTCAAAAATCTTTGTTCCACGGACAAGATCTGCTGTTCCAGCACAGAGTACAGGACCTGTGCTCAACTGGGACAGTTTTTCTGTCCTTGAGTAACTGTTCCAATACATCTTAAACAGTCAGGATTTGAGCTCAAAAGCTGGGCTTTTCAGCAGTGTCCTCCAGGTATTTCTGAACATACAGAATTTTGGGGGGAAAAAGCTGACCCCCAAACACTTGCAAAAAAAGGAATGCTTCCCTCACTGGTAAATGTGGTGTCTTGGCAGGAGACTACAGGGTCTTCCGTGATGATGTGGTGTTCTGGGTGACCTTCACTTGTGTAGCCTTGATGATTCCAGTGCTTTTTGTTGGCTGCCCAAGAATTGTAAGTAACTGTGCTGTCACCTGAGAAGGAGGGAGGGAGAAGGGAGAGGGGTGGTCAGATTACTTAATGCAAAATGTTGTCCCATGGAATATGTACAGAAAGCTTAGCACAGATTTGTGAAGCTCAGCACGGGGCCAGTTGTAGGCAGTTCCTGTTCAGCCCCACTTGTGATAAATGGTCCATAAGCAAGGGAATGACTCGGTGTAGTTTTGCACCCAACATCCACTAAAACCTGCATTTATTTGACTTCTGCTGTCTTATCAGCTTGGCTGGATTAACAGGTGTGTGCAGCAGATTTCTCACAGGAGAACTGATAAAAATTACAAAATGCTTGCCCAGAGAAGCTGTAGCTGCCCCATCCCAAGCAGTGTTCAAGGCCAGGTTGGAGGGGCCTTGGAGCAACCTGGGGCAATGGAAGGTGTTCCTGCCCATGGCAGGGGAATAGAACTGGATGGAATTTTAGGTTCATTTCAATTCAGGCCATTCCATGATTCTGTGATTCTACTGTCTTAGGGAGGTGGGGAATAAAGAGTGTTCATCAATCCCCTAAAGCTGTGTTTTTTCTCCTTGTCTAGCTGAACATCCTGGCCTCTGGAATAGTGGGCTCTTACACAGTGATCCTGGCCATTGCTTGTTACATCTATACAAGCCTTGCCTACATCACCTTAGACCTGCTCAGAAGGGTCCTCAACAATTACTTCAGCAGAGCTTACACCAATGTGCCTTTCCAAAAGAATGGTGAGTCCTTCTGAGACTTTATTCTCTCTTAAAGGAGGAATCACTGCCTCTTTGGTTCTCTTGCAGGAAGGGGATGGAAGGAGAACACAGTACAGTGTGAGATTTAACAACCATGTGAGAAATTCTAGTCCTTCAAAAGCAAGACTGAGTAGATTCAAAGGCAGGAACCTTCCTGCTGGTGTTGTGACAAAGGCCCTTGTGGAAGGTGCTGCTCAGACTTGGGCTGGCAGCTGGCAGAGGAGTTTGCAGAGTGGGCAGTCAAAGGCCTAATACAGTGAAGAGACTCTTCCCAACTCCCTGTGTGTCCTGGCCTCTGCATGGAGTCACTCTGGGCATGTGAGGATGTCAGGATGATACTCCATTCCTTTCTGTCACTTAGCTAGTTCAATGTTTGTGCTTGGGAAAGCAAGGAATGTTCTGCTTTGCTGCAGGAATCTGTTTCTCTTTTTCCAGACTTCATCATGCTGTCAGTGTGGGCAATGCTGGCCCTCAGCGGGGTCACTGTGCAGCTCCGGCGGGAGAGGAGTGAGGTGCCCTTCCCCCCACATCCCTATCTCACCTGGAAGAGGGAAAGGGAACGTAGAAGCACCAATGTCTTAGACCCCAGCCATCACATCCCTCCCCTGAGAGAGAGGATCCACAACAAGCTGCTGCATATCAAAGAGTTCTTTCAGAAAGCCCAGCCAGCTGGGGAGAGAACTCCACTGCTTCTCTAACTTGCCAAATACCTGGGAATGGAGAGGGAGGATCTGGGAATGGTGAGATGGTTACCAGCAACCAGGCAGTGGTGCAGGATTTGCCACTGCTGTTTTGTCCTGCTGAATAAGAGATTGCTGTTTGCCCAGTTTGGCAGAGCAGTTACCTGTCCAGTACACTACATGCTGTTTGTGACTCCTCTGTGGCACGCTCTGCCTGCTGCAACCTGCTTGTGTCCAGCTGCAGAATCCTGTACTCATGGCCAAGGACAGGCACTGGCCCTCTGGGGTCTGCTTTGCTGTTTGGGTATGTGAAATATCAAAAAGGCCTTGCAAAGCAACCTGCTGATTGTTTCCTTGCATGTGGAAACCTCTGCTGAGGCAGTGCCTGACTCGCTCCCAAGGGTGGGCAGCCTGTCCAGCTGTGAGGTGAGGGACAAGGACTGGACAAAAAGTTTTTCCAGCAGGAACTGAGCATCTCCTTCTAATACAGGTACAAACGTGTGGCTGCAGACACACTGGTTTCCAAGAAGTGTTACTGAACCTTGCAAGCTGAACTAAGTGACTTGAACTGAAACTGCACTGAGTTAACTGTTGTATGTGTGCACTGTGGGGCTCGGGAACAGGGACTGATCTGAGACAAGAGGACTTTTTCCTTCACTTTTGGGTGGTTCTGTAGCAAGCTGGTCATCTGGTCTCTGTGCAGAGATGGCTGCTAAGAGAACACAAGAGGTTTGTCTCCCTCTTTGCTTTCTGAACAGCCTGTGTCTTGTTTCTGCTCTGGTATAGTCTCTTTTTTGATGGTGCTGTCATAAAAGAAAAAAGTAAATAAGCTCTTTGTAGCCAATGGCAATTTTTTTTCCCCTGGAGTTGGCTGAAACACTAATTATTTATTTTTAATCATCTTTTAATTTTGCTGTTAAAGGGTGAAAACAGTATTCAGCTAGCAAGATACTGACCAGGAACCTTGCTTCAGGCCATTCTTCCTTACCTATTTGAATTGCATCTGCCCAAAGCAGAATGCAGTATAAAAACAGATGAGAGACCAATCTCATGGGGTGGCTTTATGCTCTTCCTTAAAAAAAAAGCCCCAAGAGTCATTTTCCTAATGCCAACTGGAGCAATGTGGTTTTGGCTCATCCCAAGCAGACCTGAGGCTGTTTTACCTGTGCTTGCCCCCTGTGCCCCATCCTGGTCTCCAGTGGGGGTCTGTCATGCACTGAAGGATGGTTCAAGTCTCACATCCTGTACCTTGACACAGGGTATGGTGACTCTTCCTCCTTCTCCCTGTGTCTGAAGCTTCAGTGAGGGCAGCCAAATGCACAGTCCTGCCTGTGGGAGGTGAGTGGCTGCTCAGGTGCCTGCACGGAGCCTCCACGAGGGAATTCCCCAGGGGTGGAAGTTAAAGCTCTCAGGCACCACTCTCAATTCTTGGGAGGAAATATGGAAGAAACAGCTCTTTCTGAGGAAACTAGCAAAAGAATTTTTTCTGGGGGCTTGGTTGGACGTTAAAACACCCTGGTATAGACAGGAATGAATGACTTTTAAATGGCCTTTCTTTAAGGAGTGAGAGCTCAAAGACAGTGTCCAAGGTGACTGAACCCTTCTGATGTTCAGGGAGACAGATCCCACCATTGCTTGGAGCTGGACCATCTGCCTCAAAGAGCAAAGCAAGGCTGAAATCCTGCAGTTTGGGTCTTGTTTCCCTGTGCTGTTGTGTGGCACATGGGGCAAACAAGGAGCTCTTCCCTGGGTCTCTGCCCGTCCTCCCTGCACTGATCCTGAGCATGTCTCTGCCATGGGTAATGGCAAGCAACAAACACTTCTGTGGTATAGAAATGCTCTTAAACATGTTTACCTTGGTGAGTTTTTATAACTGCTGCAATTAACATTGTGCAAGAAACAAGTTCAACTCTAATTTTCTATATCTTTTATAATAAAGATGTCTTTTCAAAGAATATTGGAACTAAAGGGGTTTCTTTGAATTCCATGATGCTTTTACAGTTTAGCCTCTGCCTTTGATCTTGTAGGGAGAGTTTGCTTTGAAAAATTTCTGGTGGGCAAGGGCTGAGGTGGGGGAGCTTGGCTGGCGTTGCAGTGACACCCAGAGGCTGCGAGTGAGGCGTGTGCTCTGTGCAGCCACTGAGGGAAGCGCCTGGTCCTGACAGGCTTTTTTTTTGAGAGCTTTGTCAGATGAGGCTCTAGAGAACAAAGGAATAGTTGTCATCTCCTTCTTGCCTAAAAACTGGTCTGCAAGATCATGTAGGAATTCTAGAGCAGAAGTTGGCTTTGAACTCTTTTTCTGAGGTCCTGACTTGGAGATTGCGTTTCCTTTTTTCAGTTCTGCCAAGGGATGGTTCAGTAACAGTGGTGATGATTGGAACACATGAACTGATCCACTGCCGTGTTGGAGGGGTATTTCCAAGGCTTTTTTTTGTGTGCGCCTTGAGGTTCAGGGTGAGATCTGTTTAAGGTCTCTTTCAGGTCCCTTCCAGCACAAACCCTTCCATGATTCTGTGATTCCCTTCTGTCTTTGATTTGGAGAGGCTGCCAAAAAAGAGGGAGCCCCTCCAGAGAAATCAGTGGGCTCCATCTCAAAATGTGCATATTTCACTGAGCCTTTAAGCTTTTCATTTCTCTGCCTTCTGATCTGTCAGCAGCTGTAGGTCTGCAGTGATCTTGGCAGTGTATTTTGGGGCAAGCTTTAGTAGAACTTTGGTTCTTGGTTGGTTTATCCAGTGAAGAGTCAGCATAAGAAACACTGAGCCTTTGGGTGTGCAAGGTGAGTATTGTGCTGAGTTACTGTGTCCTAGCTCAGGGGTTGGAATGCATTGATATATTGATATATACAGATTTATTTGAGTTTTGACAATGTCCATCTGGTTGTTGTTCCCTCCCACATCCTGGATTAGTAGGCTCTGGTGTCTGAATTTTTTCTGGGAACAACAGCTCCCATAACACTTCTGTGTGTTCAACAGATGCTTGCTGTTTATAATATTTATTTTATTGCTCTCAGATCCTGTGTGCTCTCTAGCCTGCAGCTCCAGGCAGCCAGCTGACTCCTGCTGAGCATGAAGGGCTTTGTGCTTCCTTGCACATTGGCAGAAGTCAACTTCAAACCAGAGCAATAAATGAGCTTATTCTGAGGGCGAGAGGGAGTGGCAGGAGAAGAGGGTTGTGTAAAACTTCCCTGCCTGCCTCAGAACTAGGTCTTCACAAGGCTGCCTTGTCCATCTTATCTGGTATAACAACAGATTATCTAATATGTTCAAAATGATTTGATTGTTTTTTTATCCTGAATGTTATGGGTGAGGGGGAAAACCATTTACAGGAAGCAAAGAAGCACAAACAGAGAATTGTAGGAGGCAGCTGCTGTTTGCTTAGCCAGGAATGTAATGAGTTGCAGATGATGAGTCATTTAAAAATTTATTTACTGTGTTCCTGAACATAGTATTGGATCAAGGAAGGTGCTGATCACCCTGCATCCACTGGTGTTGCTGTGTGGTCTGAGCTTCCAGTAACTGAGTTCTCAGAAGCAGCTCTACTCATGCTCACTGCTAGAAGAGCCAGTCTTGGGGATATGGACTGGGGGGGTTCTGGTGCTGACAATGCTGCAGGAAAATCACCATCTGCCATTCTTATAAAAAAATTAAACCTTCACCTTGGGAAATGGAAGGAGACTGCAGCTGGAGTGGGTTTCTCCTGTGCCTGTTCTCTGGCTGAGGAGTGCTGCCAGCACGTGCTTCTTCCAAGACTGCCACGACCAAGCGTTTCCCTCCTTGCTGGGCAGGTGTCAGGTGAGTTCTTCTCTGAACGTGGGAAATAAGGGTGTTCTCTGATCCAAGGGCCACACTGGCTCCCAGTGTCTGGGGACAGGAAGGTCCTTGCAGGCAGCAGGAACTCAGTCCCTCCTCCCATGCAGTTCCTGTTCAGCCCCACTTGTGATAAACAGTCCATCAGCAAAGGAATGACTCGGTGTAGTTTTGTACACAGCACCCACTAAAACCTGCATTTATTTGACTTCTGCTGTCTTATCAGCTTGGCTGGATAACAGGTGTGTGCAGTGGATTTATCACAGAAGAACTGATAAAAATTACAAAATACTTGCCCAGAAAAGCTGTAGATGACCCATGCCAGGCAGTGTCCAAGGCCAGGTTGGATGGGGCTTGGAGCAACCTGGGATACTGGAAGGTGTCCCTGCCCATGGCAGGGGGTGGCACTGGATGAACTTTGAGGTCTCACCTTTCTTCTGCCCTCATGCTGTGAGCAGCACCACAGTGCTCTCCTGGCCAAAGTGACTGCTGGTCATGCCCTGGACACTCAGACTCCAGGCTCTCCAAAAAGAAGTACAAGTTTTAAACTCAAATAGCAGACTTGGAAGCTCCTCTTTTAACCAGATAAAGTGCTTAAGGAAACTCCCTAAACCAATGTAAATTTTGTTTGAGTATTTACACAGGGATCCCAGTACATGTAATTCTGCATGAAAACAGTGCCATTAGTTTTGTATTTTAACAATCTTCTAATCCCATGTGCTTGTTAAAAAGTCAAGGCTGCTTAAAGCTTTTAGTTGTATAAACCAGCCCAATTTAGTTTCAGTCTGCCCTCAGCTGAACAGCTATCACATAGAACAGTTTTGGTTACCTTTTTTTTTTTTTTAATCTTGTGTTGCCAACAAGGCTCATGTCAGATCCAGTGCCTTGCTTTAATCATGGAGCCATTCATATTTTCAGTCAACTTTATTGATAAAATAAGTTTACTGTACAGTACACAATTCTAGCCATAAATCCCTTTCAAGCCATCTGCATTACAAAAATAACAGGTATGCAATGAAAAATAGTCACTCCACACACTGTGAAGGCTCTTTAAAATCCTAAAGTGATCAGGGTAGGGGAATGAAAGGGGAGACGTATCAAATGTGAAGACTAGGAGTAGATAAATTAAGTCACATTTTTTTTAAATTTACAAAAATAAACACTAATCAAGCATTATTTCATAATAGAGCAACCTCAAAGTACTGCCACAGACCAACAACCCTCCTCTGTACTTGGAAGCCAAACCAGAAGTCAGCCATGAAGCTGAATTCATCATCAAATGGATAGAAATGCCTCTTGACACAAGTGCATGGCTGAAAAGATGCTTCTAGAAACAAGAACTTCAACAACTGAACCCAAAATTCCTCTTAAGTTTGCAGCAACAGAACACTCCAGTGAAAAAAGATGTTGCTTCTGATAAGTCAGCAGCTTGCAAGCCACAGCAGAAATGCAAGATCTAAATTAGAGAAGCACTGGCGAGGTTTTACAGATAATATAAAAGCAGGCAAGAATATTTTGTGCTTGAGCTGAAATGTTCCCCCAGAATTTCCCCTCAGCTGTTTCACAAGTCTGGAAATGGCCATAACTTTTTCTCCTGCATGTGAAGGTCCTCAGTGTGTTCTTAAGCCTAGCAAGAAGCCAAGGTGCTCTGCAGAGAAGCAGCAGCTTCTCAATTTCTAAAGCAGGCTGTGACAATGTGGAGACCTGATTTACCTGTCCTTTCAGCACATGCATTAGTTCACTGAAAACAAGCATTTATTGCCTGCTAGTTCTCCTTTCTCACTTTTTTCCTCTCAAAAGCACCACAGGAATGAGCAGCAACAGAGAGAACACAACAAAGGTACTGAGCTGCTCCTAAGTCAGTTCAGTGCCACTGAAAGCTCCCCCTTAGGCCTGGGGAACATTTACCTTGAGCTCAGTGAAGCTGTGCTGGGGCACAGGAAGCTGCATTGAAGCTGGCATGCTTGGAATTGTTGGATTGCTTAGTTCCTTCTGTGTTGTTGTCACTGAAAATAAAACTTGACTAAGTGGTGGTTGATTTCAGGATAGCTCAGCTCCTGTTGCTCGGTGGGTTATTGAACAGCCAGAATGTTAAACTGTGGGTGGCAGCTGTAGTTCCACAGTTTCTGTAGCTGACAGCTTTCTCTCTGCTTAACTCACTTTAAAACCTTCTTGATGACTAGTTAGTACTGGAGAAAGGAAAATTAAGAGTATTAATTGCAGGCTGCCAACTCTGCCATGAAGCTGCTTCCTCCTTCTTCCACCCCCTCCTTTCTGCTGCCACTGTTTAGGTGCTTTCCAGTTGCCATTCCTCACTTAGGAAGTTTGGGCAGGCAACTGGAGAAGAAAGACATGGGACTAATGTGGATTCTTCCTGATAGAGAACTGAGCTGGATTTCTTCTCCTAAAGGTAAAAGCTGAGGCAGAACTGTATTGCTATCTGTGTTCCTGACAACAACCAAGTTGGGAACAGCTCATTCCATGTTCTCACAATACAATTCAGTGCACATATTTGAAAGAATTTTGTTTAATTTAAAAACTCAAAACTATTGATTGACAGGATTCCTTATGTTAAAAATTGGCCTTATATTTGAAAGGGATACCCCAAGGCTAAATGACAAAAATCCTTAAATTTTATGCTGCCTGTGTGCCCCTCCCATCAAAGAGGTTTGTTGCAAAACGAGTATTAAAACCAACACAAAAGGAAAAAATGCTTATGTGGATCATGCACAAGGCATATTCATAAGCTATGACTTTCTAAGGCAGAGATCAGACTTGAAATCTTACCTTTATTATCTAAGAGTTGCACTGAACTTTGTACGAGCAATAATTTATATAAATTACTTGAAATCTCACCTTTTATCTGTAAAATGAGTTCATATAAAAAAGAATTTGCAGTTCAGCAAGTGCATTAATCCATTTCCTACTGAGGTTAGATCTATGGCAATCAATCTGTCACTGAGGGTATTGCAGAATACCAGCTGAATTTATGTTATGCAGTACAAAAGCCACTGAACTGCAGTTGGATGCATTCTCTTGCTGGTGCCCTATTCAGTAACAAGTGCTTGACCAGTGCCCCCTGATGCTCCATTGGTTTAAATGTGCAACTGAAGCTTGCTGATTCCCAGAGTCCTTAGCTTTTCCTCAGGCTCAGATCACTGCTTGTCACTAATCCTGACAGGGACGTGCTCTCTGATGCATCATCTTTCTTGAGGTTCAGAAACGATTCTCTAGTGATTTGAAGAATTTCTCTCAAGCCTTTGTTTTCTTGCTAAAACCAGAGAGAGAAAAACACATTAATAGGACTCCAGAAAGAAATCAGGGTCACTGTTAAAACCTCCCCTCTACTCCAAACTAATGCATAAGGAGTGAAGTATTGATTTGAAATCAGTGCTGTGTCATCTTCTCCAAGGGAGCACATCAGGCTTGTGACCCTCCTGCTCTCTTGGATGGGATTTAAGCATCCCCTCCTTGAGATTAAGCTGTAGTGGTGCTTCCCCTGCTCCAGCAAGGCAAGGGTAACACAACAGCAGTGAGTGACTGAGACAGTAACTCCATAAAACACCTGGGAGGATCTTTATTCCCTTCAGTATCTGTGCCCCTGCAGCTTTCTGCTCACCTCGAGCTGGGTGATGCGCTCCTGCTCTTTGCAGCCGTGCCTTTCATCCACCTCAATGGCTTTTCTCATTACTGCTGCCATCTCTGTAATTTGGTCCACGTGCACTTGCACCTCCTGAGAGACAACATTTAGTAATATCTTAGTAATGTATTTTCTGCATTATTGAAAAAAGCAAAGCATTAAACGTGGTTTAGATGCTGGGACATTTAACACAGACCTCAGTTTTGGAAAACAAATTCTAACTTCATGGTGTGGGCAGCCACACTGGTCCTGTTTATTTCAATAAACCTGGTTTGTCCCACAGTGATCCCTCTCATTGGGACTTGATAGAAGCTTAACCAACTGTGATCTCCAGCCTCCAAATGGCTACAGGTTGGTGCTGTGCTTGCCCTGACCAGGCCCTCCTGTGCAGCAGGAACTGTGTTATTTTGTGTGTTATTTTGGATATGCAAAGCCACTCCACTCCTCTGAGAACAGTGGGGAACGCCACATTCTTTCCAGGTATGGACAGGCATTTCTCTCTAAAAAAGAGCAGGTGCAGCAGTCATCCTTACTATGTCAAATATTACAAAATTCAAGCCTGTCCTCCACTCTCTATTTTAGATAGTTTTGCTTGAATCCACCTCCAATTCCAGTTTTTCTGGGCTCTGGACTTCAGAGGTTCAGCAAGAAGGGTCACTGCTGCCTTTCCCTGCAATGCTACATGTGGAGCCTGTGTCCCTCTGGTATTCACTGCTGCTCAGTTAAGCCAGACAGTTTAATGTTATTTCTAGCAGCTTTCATTTTTCAACTTGTCTTTCATTCCAGCTCTGCCACGATGCCAGTCTAGTTGTGCCTGACCTGGCCTTTGGACAAGATCCACAATATTTATTGGCTAGTATCAGAAAAAACAGGACAGGAAGGTTGAAATGAAGGACATAGAGACTAAAGCTAAATCCCACCTTTAAATGATGAATTTGATTGGAGATCCATACAGCTGGCAGATGATCAGCTTGCCTTTAAACTACCACAAAGAACTGCCTCACTTGGAATCATAAGCTTATTTGACCAAAACAAATACCCTTTACTGAAATGAACATCAGCCATTTCCTCTCTGCCATACTAATTTCCCAAGCTATAATTTAGCAGCGAGCAAATGCCCACTCTCAATGTGAGGGGGTGGAGAACAACTTGCTGTAAACCTTTATTTTCTTCTCAGTTTCCAGTGCAGGTGATGACATGAAACCTTTTTTTTTTTTTACCAGAACTCCCAAATTTAGCTTGACAGGAAGCTGTGGTCAGGCAAGGATGTACCCTTGAGAAAGACTGAGTAGGAGCTGTGGGTTTCAGATATACTGCTGTCCTCCCTGCTTCCTGCTTTCCCAGCTCATGTGGGCTGTGGATCAATGCAACTTCAGGCTTGTTCAAAGGTCACTGATGTTAGGTCAGATCCTAACACTAAACTGGAAGGCTCTGCTCTGGAAGGCACATGTGGGAAACTTAGGGTAAAACCAAAGAGTGCAATGACAGTGAAAGCCTCTGTGTATCTCTCTCTTTTGTACACATTGGGTTTTTTCTCTCCAAAGAGATAAAAAACAAAAAGGCACCACACCCATTTGCTCAGCTGAAACAAGGGCCTTGTTTCAGCTGAGCGAATTCAAACAGCACACTTAGATCAGGGTCACTATTACCAACACACCCTTTTCTCTTGCATACAACACTGTCGAAAGAAATTGTTCTGTTTAAAGGAGGTGCTTCTTAATCTGCAGCAATCAATGATGTACTAATCTGTAAACAGGCACTAAAATAACAGCTGGCACTTGGGAAAAAACAGCATTACTGGGAACAAGGAGCTTAACTCCTTGGGTATAATGGATTTTTTACTTAACAAGAGAGAAGTATTTAAAAAGTGCTTCAACATCGTTCCTGAATATGAAGCTTGAGCTAGAGAATAAATCTCAATATTCCAGAAATCCTGTGTCAGAGTAAGGGTGATAAATCTTTTTCATCAGGCATTCATGTAGGAAGAGGTTTGATGAAAATGTTGAAGCCTAAATCTCCTGTTCCAATTATATTGTGAATGTTATTTTTTCTTCTTTGTTTCTTTTTCCTGTTTTTCCACTGAAGTGCTTCTAAATGAACAATCACAGTCCATTTCAGGATGGATTTAGTTTTACCCTCTTGTGTTGGTTCTCCTGAAGCTGGAGCAGATGCTATACCATACTCTGAGGTAATTTTTGTTGAAAATTATCTGTACCTGTCATTTTTCAAGATTTTTATATTAAAGATACTGTTCTAATCCAATAATCTTTCTCATACCAATGGCACTACACACATATGATGTTGTAAGCAAGCAAGAAAGAATCAAACTCTTACATTTTGTTTTCCCAGTAAGCAGACCCTAACTTTGCTTTGCAAACTTAAGTTAGCTGAGGGCAAAGATTATTAAACACTTACTGCATTGCCCTAATGATTATATTACATTTTCAATGAAATGTAATTCTTTGCTAAAAATCTCCTGTTCAGATCTGTTAGTGACAAAGAATAATGAATTCCCCCCAAATTTAAAATTCCTTTTGACTGTTGAATAACTGCACATATACTTTTGTTTCCTGCTTCATCTAGTTACTCAATAGTCAAAAGGAATTTTTAATTTTTAAAATTTATTCACAATATTTACAGCAAAAAATATTTGAATATTGTATTTAAAAAGCTTGCTCCTCGAACTCTCCCTAAGCCCAGGTTTACTAATTATTTGTTGGTGTCACAAGCATAAATTAAAGGCAGCCTAAAAGTCTGAATATTACTAAGCTCTGGCAGTGTAACAGGGCAGTTGCCTTAAAGATGGAAGTGAAACAAAAGTAAATTAAGCAAATACAGTAATGAAATGCTACTTGTTGAAAGTTCCAATCAATAAGAAGCTGATAAGGTTGACTTACTCAACTGATAGTTTCCTGTTCAAGTTGTATGGACTGGATTATAGAAATTAGGGCTCGTGAGTAGTGAGTGCAAGGATACAAAAATTCAGACAAAGTGACCTTTGAATTGATCCACTACAAACTACGGTGTTAACTAAAAAACAAAGCAAAAAACCTCAATGAAGTTATTACCTTGGAATGTTGCTCTTTTAACTTCATTATGATACTTGGATCATCCTTTTTGCTCGCCATGAGCAACCTGAACATCTGTTCTCTGTACTTGCTCATGATGAGTTCCAGAGCAGACTGGTGCTCTTCGAGAGATGTGCGCAGTTCTGCCAACAGAATTTAAAAGGCAGTTAAGAGTTTAAACACAGGGAACCAAATGACAATGCTCAAGTATTTCAGCTTGAGAAAACTGAAATGAGCCTGTAATTGAGTGTCCCCACTCCCTGCACCGTGAAATCTACACAGGCTCTGCAAATGGCTTTGATGGTGACCAGCCTGGGACAATTCCTGCCCAGTAACAAACAGTCTTGTGTTAGTGTGACTTCGTGTTCAGTTCCTGTGGCTGACAAAAGCCATCTGGAGTGTGGCTGAGCAGCTTTACTCCACCCACTACAAGCCATACTGTACAAAAGGCAGGAAGGAATTCACAGATCTGTTTTAATCTGCAGCTTGGTAAAACCAGAGTTGAAAATTGCTTCTGTTCAAAATATACAGAGTCAAAGGATAAATAACCCCTGAGATAAGGCAAGACCCATCTGAATCCCTTGCTGAATGGGACTGTTAGAATGCCTAAGGCTTCCCAGGAGGAACAATGCATTCCTAGTGTACAGAATTCCAGAAGGAATTATACTTCTCTACTTACACTGTAATTTGTCCTGACTGCTCCTATTATTTTCAGCAGTGGTTAAACATTTCTCCAAACAGACCCCTATATTGCAGAATTAAGTTCTATTTATCTCCTCACTTGTGCTGGACATTAGATAAGGACCAAAAAAAGTAATCTTTCCTCAATCTCTCTTTTTGTTCATCAGTCCCAGAGGCTAGACTTTAGGACTCTCAAATTGTATTATGATCGGTTAAACTGACAAATTGAAATTAGAAGAAAAAGTTTCTTCTACAGATATGTTCTGAAAAAAGATCAGTGGGAAAAGTCTCGTTATTTCCATTGGTGCAGGCTGGAGCTTGAAAAGGATAGAATATTCATGTTTTACCTTTGTTTTCCTGTTGCAATTCCCTAATTTGTCTGTTTTCCTGCTGGATACCCATCACTAGAGTAGACCGAGGGCGATGTCTTGCTACTTCATTGAGCTCTTGGATTTCTTCCTGGTACTGGTTATTACAAAAACAAACCAACAAGGCACAGCATATTTGATTAACCAAAGGCAGGCATTACTCAGCAGGTCACAAAGCACCAGTTCTACTGTCACTCACAGTCTGTAAAACCAGGAACACAATGCTTGCTTTTAAATAATAATATCAAACACACACACCAGAAGGTGTTGCAGACATCCTGTCCTTTATAGACACAAAAGCATCACCTTTGTTTTTAAATAAGTTTGACACCTTAGATGTGTGTAGTGGATGCTATTTAACCTTCAGTTAATGCAGGCCAAGTTCACCATCAGGTAATTTAAAACTCCTAGAGATGTGGTGAGGACACACCATGAGGTATTAACCTCTCGACATTCACTGTGGCTTCCCAAAAGCTTAAACCACAGGGCTGTGTGGGTACAAGTCACTCGGGCCCAAGTCAATGGATCCTGACTACCAGCAGATGGGGAAATGTAATACTCTTGATCTGAAGCCATGAAGCCTCTGCATGACTAGTTTTACAGGGCTGAATTGCATGCAGGGTTTTATTATTTTATAGGCCCATTAACATATCTTGAGTTCATTAGAGTGACAGGATGAACTCCCATATAGAAAGTCAGAAGACATCTTTACGTTTTCCCAGGAGTTCTCTTGAGAAAGTCACACTCAATCTAACAACATGCCTTGAGCAGCTTAACATCAGAATAGAAATGAGTACAAAAAAGCCCAAGAGGCTATTTGGAAACAAAAGGAGGCACTGCAAAGCCAAAGTATTCTGTACAGAAGAAACACGACAGAGGCTCTGTATGATTAAATGGGCACGTTGAAATTAATAAAAATGTGTAGCACTGCACTAGAGAGCAAACCAAGAGACACCACAGAGTGGTTTGTAAGATACCAAGCCCATTTCTACCAGTGTTCTTCAAATAAATGCTTGTTTTCAATATTTGAAGAGGAGTAACAGCAAAAACTTTGTCACAGGCTCACGCTATGTAAACAAGCTATTTTTAGATGAGAGCCACACTTCTACCAGAAACACCAAGTATGCATTACAGGATTAACCCAACACCACGCTCATTCTGTGCTGCACAGAAGCACCCAGAGGCTGTAAGTGCTGCCACTCGCAGGAGGGAGCAGGGCTGGAGAGCAGACCTGTTTCATGGCTTCCACCCTCTTGTTGAGCGCCGTGGTCTGTTCGATGAGCGCCTCGGCCGCGCTGTCGTGCTCCCTCAGCCGCTCCACCAGCGCCTTCGCGTCCGCCAGCGCCTTCTCGATGGTGCAGCTCATTTCTGAACACGACAAAGGCAGCGTTGGCACCGCAGCACCTCTGCCACGCAGCACAGCCACCTAGGGGACAGATCAGCTGCCAGAGGCAGGGTACTGAGCACAGGAAAGCTGGGCAGTGCACGTGCTTCTAGCAGAGTGATACTGCAAGTAAAGGCGTGTTACATGAACTCATTCATTTTTTAATGATACTTGCTTTTTTAATGTGCCTCATAACAGACAGACTTCAGGATAAGTGAGGTATAAATCCAGCACAAAAGAGAATGCTGAAGGATTACAGTGGCCTGGAAGATTCTGATGACTTAAATCAGCAGAGAAGGAGCAGCTCAAACTGACGGAGTAGAGAAAATTGCTCAGGGAAAGTTCAGAGGACCAAAGGCTTGTGTTCTGTTCACGTCTACAAATGAACACGAACATCACTGCATGGAATGGAACTGTGACATTTTCAACAGCATGGGGAAAGACAGCAGCTCAGCTAAGGAAAAGAACCAACTGCATCCTTATAACATCAGCCTTTTAACTGCAGTATTTGTTTATAGGAGCTATGGACTGCCAGAACTGCCAAACTTGCAAAATGCCTGTGCCTATTGCCAACAATACTGGCCTTTACACTGCATTTTTTCATATTCATGCTTGGTAGATTAAGTTTCAAGACCAAGATTTTCAGCCTGTTTTTATTTTCTTTTAAGAAACCTGGACTTTAATTCTTTTCTTTTAAAAAATTGTTAAGAAATTGTTTTCATGTTCCCTGGAAGAGGAAATCTATTTAAACTCCTTAAACAATCCTCCTTAGCAATCAAACAGCAGGGATAGAGGTTTATGAGATTTATAGGCGTTGTTGATATCAGGCTTAATATTTGGTTTAGGAAATGTTCTAAGGTACAGAAAGAATCAACTAAATCCATTTCTAAGCCAGGCTGTTTACAGAAGTAAAGATTTTTGTAAGCATTAAAAAGATTATTGAATCTTTCCTCAGCTACATAAAAAAAAAATCACTTTAAGTTGATTTTCTGACTTTCTCAGGCACCTTTACAAATCATAGCCCAGGATCTTTAAGCCAAGCTTAAAGAAATCCTCAAATTTGCCTCAGCTGACTTTTTGCCCCTGTCCCAGGTAAGTAGCAGAAGGAAGGATATTCTAAACACTAGACATTTAGCCAGTGTTTTCTGGGATTCATCTGCTACCAAAAGCATCAGCATTTTGGCATGTGCAGGTTTCCTGTTCATCAGACAGTATTTGCATTTAACTTCTCTTGTGATGTATTTGAGATATCGAGGTCTCCAGCAGACTGCTCTGCTATCATAGGTAGTCAATTTATTCACCCTGACATAGCAGTTTGAGCTCTTTCAAATACAACATGGAAAGGAATCAGACTGCATTGCTTTTAGGGATCTGCTCCTCCCTCCAGTCAGATTTCCTACAGAAATATCCCAGACAAAAGATGACCTTCCACACCAGCTGGCTGAACTGCTGCAGAAATTGCTTTAGTGAGATGCATGCTGCTGGTGAAGGGCAGCCTTTAACCCAGCTCACAGTCCAGGAATTCTCTGGCCAGCATAAACAAAGCCTCTGAGGCCTCTCCATGAGCTGGGAATACATTTGGCATTCAGACTACAATGCACTTAACACCTCTGATAATTTGTCTGCATCCACATAAATTTTTAAACAGTCTATGTTTAATATATGTACTTTCTCGTTTTTGCCCCAACCCAACCACACCAGAGAAGAGGAAGCTTGTTTGTGGCAAAGCCACTGATGTCCCTTTTCACAGGGGATGTGCTGGGAAAGACGTGTGGAATGCAGCCCCACAAATTCTGCAGTCATTGTCCCCTGTCAGGCCAGGGCCCAGTTCCAGTTTTCAGGAAGCATTTGTACCTCAAAAAGCAGAATCATTGTTCGTATCATGGTAATTCAGAGTGGCCCCAAATCCTGGCTACAATACATTCTGCAGTAGACACTGGTCCTAACCCTTGAAACTTAAAATGTTGTCTGGCTACCTGTGGAAAACAAAGCCTTCACCTGATCCTGAGCTTAAACCCGTGAGTTAGCCTGGACGTTTAGTGGGTGGAAAAAACCCCAACTAATCAAATATAATTGATTTAAGCGAATACTTATCATGTATTATTTTTTATGAGCATGACTACGGGAGCTGAAGTTAATGATTCCTGAGCCCTGCCCTACCAGAGATGCCCAGCTGCACAGATGCTCGTTAGTGCAATCTTGTCAACAGGTAGCAGAGCACCAGCTCACCCCAGCAACACTCCCACTACACACTCACCGCCTGGCACTTCCTGCTATTTACTAATGGCTTTCATTACCACATTAAAACCCAAAAAACAACGCCGAAGAATAAAGATCTCTGTGCGACCACAGCCGCCTTCTAACTTTCTGCCTCTTTCTTTTTTTATCCTTACTGGAAGCCACTTTTTCCCATACCTTGTGGGCTTTGTTACCACAGCGACCAGTTTGGCAACGCAGCGCCAGAATGCAATTCCCAAGGGATTCCAAGGAATTTAGGCTGGTGCAAAGGTCCCGGCGTGACAGGAGCATCGCCGGGGGTGTCACAGCCGCACTCCCGGCGTGACAGGAGCATCCCTGGGGATGTCACCGCCGCACTCCCGGTGTAACAGCTCCCGGGGTGTCCCCTCCGCACTCCCGGTGTGACAGGGGGAGCGTCGCCTCCTCCCCGCAAAACGCGGCGCCATCGCCACACTGAGGCGCGACAGCGGCGCCTGTCGTGACACCGGCGCGAGCCGAGACACGTGAGGGGTCCCTGGCCCGCCCCGGCCCGCGGCTCTGAGGCGAGGGCGAGGGGTGCCCTCCTCCTTCACGCCTCTCAGGGCGCCCCAACGCGAGTCCGGCCGCGATCGCGATCGCCACAGCGGCGCCCCCCCCACGTCGTGTCCCCGAACCCCTCACGGTACTCACTCATGCCCGGGGCTCCGGCCGCGCCGGGGGTGAGCCCGGACCGGCCCCGACCGATGTCAAATGGCGGCGTGAGGGGCGGGCGGCGCCTCCCGTCCCCGCCAGGGGGCGCCGTGGGGCGGGGGCGGCACTGGCCGCGCGCCGCTCTCGCGAGAGGACGTGCCTGCACCGCCTCCCGCCCCAGATCTCGCGAGAGGTCGCCCCGCCCTCCCTCAGCTCCCGAGTCCTGCAGGTGTGGGCAGGGCGTGGAGCCAAAGCTCGCGTTTTGTGTTAAATTGTACATCAGCAGCTCTAGCGGGACACTTAGGATTAAGCGATTGCATTGTGAGTAGGTTTAGATTGGATATTAGGAAAGAAATTGTTCCCTGTGAGGGTGGTGAGGCACAGGTCGCCCAGAGAAGCTGTGGCTGCTCCTGGATCCCTGGCAGTGCCCAAGGCCAGGCTGGATGGGGCTCTGAGCAAGCTGGGATAGTGGAAGGGGTCCCTGCCCATGGCAGGGGGTTGGGACTGCATGGGCTTTAGAAGCCCTTCCAAGCCAGGGCATCGTGTGATTCCATGATTGTATGCTTGTCTCACCTTTAAAAAAAAAAAAAAAAAGGGAGACAATCCCCAAATAAACGGGCTGTGCGGCTGAGAGCCATCAGGAGTGAAGTCAGCAGGAATGAGCAGGAACTGGGGAATGAGCAGGAAAATTAACGCGGCGATCGCAACCGCCGACCCCCTACGAAAAACAGACCCCAGGCTCAAATAGGAGAACTCCGGGTGCGCACCGATGAGCGTGAGAAGCCAGAGACACACCCAGCACACGGGGCTGGGCTCTAATTAACAAGCAACTTGCAGCCCGCCAACGCTGATGCTTCAGTTTCCTAAAACGCATAACTATTGTGAAGTTTCGGAGACGGGGGAGGCTTTTTCGGGAACCCTCTCTCTGCAGATTAGAACAGCAAACTCCCAGGCAAACGCCAGCACCACACGGATCTCCCGCCCCTCCGGCTCTGCGCCCTCCCCGCAGATCTCGCGAGAACGCGGCCGCCTCGCCGGGGCCCGCCCACAGGGCGTCCCCGTGCTCTCGCGAGATCGCGGGCTCCTCCCCCGAGCCGTGCGGGGAGCGCAGGGACGGGCGGGGCGTCGGTGCCGGGGCGCAGTCGGAGTCGGGAGCGGGAGTGGGAGCGAGAACGGGCGCGGGGCCGGCACCGGCCTCGGCATGTTGGGCGAGTGATCCCGGCCGGGCGCTGTGGCCCGGGGAGGTGCGGACAGGGGCCGGGCGCTCCCCCCGGGGGAGCCGCGGTGNGCGCAGGCCGGACCCGGGCCCCGCGCTCCCCGCCGAGCCGCCCGAGGAGGGGGAGCAGAGCGCCGCAGGGACATGGAGGGCGCCCGGCCGGAGGCGCCCGCGCCTGGCCCTGTCTAGGGCGCCCCGCGGGCCTCGTCCCTCCTCCTCCTCGGAGCGGGGCCGCGGCCGCGCCCGAGCGCGGCGAGGAGCGGGACCGGGGCTGCTGCACCACAGGAGGGGCCGGCCCAGGTGAGATGCGCTTGCCGTCCCCTTAATGTATTCCGGCGGCGCTGCCCCGGCCCCTCGGGCTCCCCGCCAGGCCGAGGACAGGCTGCGAGTGCTCGGGCTGGGCGGGCTCACGCCCAAGGGGCCGCGGTGAGCCCCGGCAGCTGCAGCCGAGCACGGGGCCCAAGCCTGCCCCTCTCCCCCCCCACGAGGAAGCCGCCGTCTGACTTACGTGATCCTCGTTGCTTTCATATTTTAGGGTTTTTTTAATGAGCTTGTATGTATTTTTGGTTTTGTGTATTCTGTAGTTCAGCAGAAGTACGTGGAAAAATACATTTTTACGGTAGAAATTGCTGTTTTTGTTGGTGCCCAGCGACAGGACGAGAAGCAGTGGCCATAAACTAAAGCACAAGAAGTTCCACCTCACCGTGAGGAAGAACTTCTGTACATTAAGGGTGGCAGAGCCCTGGAGCAGCTGCCCGGGGAGGGAGTGGTTTCTCCCTCTGGAGAGGTTCCAAACCCACGGGAAGAAGGCATTGCCCGCCCTAGGTCACCCTGCCTTGGCAGGGGGTTGGACCGGATGATCTCCAGAGGTTCCTTCCAGCCCGAACTGCTCTGTGATTCTTATAATTTCACACTTGGTGTATTTGTCAGTGAGATGTTGAAGTACAGATGCAGCTATTCGTTTAAAAGTAAAGATGAAAATCGGCTTAAAATTCTGATTATGCTACTTAGAAGTCTTTAAAGCATCATAAATTTTTTTTTTCATGTTACTTGTTTTAGGAAATAAGCTTTAAATAGGGAGTAGTTTTTGTACTTCCTTTAAGTTGGTTGTAAGCAGAGAAGTGGGGAGAGTAATACTGTGCATTTTTGCTACCTTTTCAGCAATATAATTCTACTTTTCTCTGTATTTTTCCTCTTGAGAAAAATGTTTCTTCTGATGAAAAATGTAGTGTACTAAATACGGACGGTAAAACTTGCATATTTCTAGGATATTTTGTGTAATTTGCACGCTCATGGTGTGTTTTGTTTCTGTTTTTTTTTTTAACCCCGTGCAATTTCTTTCTGCTTTCCGTGTCATTTTCTTTCAGGAAGAAAATGAAAATATTTTCTGAGTCTCACAAAACTGTTTTCGTTGTGGATCACTGCCCCTACATGGCAGAATCATGCAGGCAGCACGTGGAATTCGATATGTTAGTGAAGAACCGAACCCAGGGCATTATTCCTCTGGCACCCATCTCCAAATCCCTGTGGACCTGCTCAGTGGAGTCATCTATGGAGTACTGTAGAATAATGTATGATATTTTCCCTTTCAAGAAACTGGTAAGTTCTGCCAGCCACGTTGAATATCATGCCTGATACAATAAGGGATGTTTTCATGTTATATTTAAGTCTTTTAATACCTTTGTCTTGTTTAGAGTAAAATACCAAATATAATTTATCACTTAAAATTTTGTTACTGCTGTTTATATCCTTCATAGCTCTTTAATTTGTTTTAGTAGTATATGAATCTCATTACATATTTAATTTTGGAACCTTTCATTGTCCTAATGTCACTTTACAACTTGGTACAAAACATGGAGTGGTGGTTTGGGGCAACTTAGAACTTTATTATTGTGCTCTCCTGAGCTATGACTTTACAAAAGCCTGAGTGAGGTATTGTCTCAAGTTGAACTTTGTGGCTAGACACACATGGCAGCTCCCCACAAGGGTTTTGGTGTCAGCTTTGAAGGAATTCTGAGCTGTAGGAAGAGGTAGGATCGCCCTGGAGCTACCAGTTTGGAAAAGTGGGAGAGCTCCCTGGCTCACACTGCTCCTGTTTAGAAAACCCTATTTTTTAGTGACATTTATTCAATCTTGGTAGATATTTACCCCATGATGTACTGTGACAGACTTTGGAGAAGGATGTGCAGTTTACAGGATTAGAATTTACTTTATTTTGTAGCTATTCTACTGAAAATATAATTTAATTCTTGAAATACTAATATCTTGAAAGTGTAATTTGGTTTAGAGAATGATTTTGTGGTGTACAAATACTAGTAGAAGACGTTAATCATATTACTAAGGGGAAAATTATTTTAGCAGGAGCGTGTGATTTTTGTGGATTTGTTTGAGTTTGGCTTGTCATTGCACTTTATCTCCAGTCTGTCAGGAAAAAGAAGTGCAATTCACGTTTGTTTGGATTTGGGGAAATAACAATATAATGGCTGTTACCTTAATGTGCTTTTTTTGATCCTTGTAGGTGAATTTCATTGTGAGTGATTCTGGGGCTCATGTGTTGAATTCTTGGACTCAAGAAGATCAGAACTTGCAGGAGGTATGATTTGTAACTGTTCTTTTGTTTTGTAGTTCTGACTTCACTGGGAAATACTGTGTTCAATAATAATAACTCTGGTTAATTACAGTGTCGGTGAATCTAGTCTGAAATTGCTATATAACAGAATTTCAAGTAGCTGCTTGTCAGCCTGGATTGTTTTATATACAAAATCTAAAAAGAATGCAATGTCTTTAAACATTATGGAGAAATTAGCTACATATTTCTTCTGTAATTTGGTGCTACTTCTTGAACTGAAATTCAGTTTTTTTAAAACGTTTGAATGAGAGACAAATAACCTGTGTTCAATACATTAATTGTAAATATCCTCTTTGTGATCATACTGTTTCATACTGAAAGGGCTCATCCTCTGAAAAATTTACTTTTAGGAGGAAGTGCATTTCCAAATTCTCAGAAAGTAAAAGCAGAAGGTAACTAGCAATGTTAAAATATTTTTCAGGTGTTGGATAGAAGTTATTATGGTCAGGTATTTTTCTGTAATAACTGAGAATTTTTAGTCACAATGAATAACTTGAATTGCAAGGGATAATTTAGGGTCACATGTTTTCCAGGAGGCTGCCAATATAATAACACCCGTTAAAAGTCCCATTTGCTTTTCTCCCAGCAACATTAATTTGCATGTCAGATGTGTTAGAACACTGACTTCTCAGGGACTGTTTGAAAGCCGTGGGAGGTACTGATTCAGAGAAATAAGGACTTTGCAATTAGAAATTGTAAAATGTTATGTTTTATTTCCAGCTGGGTCACACGAGGGGGATAGCTCCTCCAAACTATGCATGCTTGGTTCAACTATTTATTTTCTGAACTATTACATGTGCATTAAATTTCACAGTACGCCTATACATATTCATCACCTAGCCCCGCCCAGCCTCGCTTCATATTAAAATCGGCTAAAAAGCCCTTCTGTGGTTGCACAGTCCTCTCTGGTGGTCATGGGCAGGGGTCTTCTGAGGAAGATCATGGTCTTCATCACAGTGAACCTCCCCTTCTTGGCAGGCATAGGAAGGATTTGGCTAGTTCCCAGGTTAGCTTGCCCTGGCCAAAACCACAAGCCTGGTTCAGGCTGGTTCTGGGGTCTGAAAGCAGGATCTTTGGTCATGGTTTCTTCTCTTTATCAATGGTCCCACATCCTCCCTTATACCTTTCTCTTCTGCTTGCCAAGCACAGTAAATGTTAAACCAGCATAAATGTGAAGCAAGCAGCTGCAAGGTTTAGCAATACCTGTGATCAGCAATTAACTCTTAAAGCCTCAAGCCCCCTGCGTCAGTCCCTTTGGGTAACTAACAGCTGTTTGTTCTGGCCAGCTGATGGCGGCGCTGGCGGCCGTGGGGCCGCCGAACCCTCGGGCAGACCCCGAGTGCTGCAGCATCCTGCACGGGCTGGTGGCGGCCGTCGAGGCGCTCTGCAAGATCACCGAGTACCAGCACGAGGCCCGCACCACGCTCATGGAGAACGCCGAGCGCGTGGGCAACAGGGGCAGGATCATCTGCATCACCAACGCCAAGAGGTGCGGGAGATGGGGATCTCTCTCTGTGTGTGTGTGGGTGTGCTGCGGGCTCTGCCCCTACAGACAGCGATTCCACACCTTCCCACAAGGGCTGCAGGCAGCTTCTTAGCACGGGTCCTTGTTAGAGCACTTCTCACCTTATTAAAGGTTTTGTTCATGGGGGTCTGATAGTAAAAAGCCCAAAGTTTCGAAGATTTCCTGCTTGAAATAGAAGGATATTCAGTGGCTTTGAACATGAGGATTGATGATGCAGCCTTAACAGAAATGCACCATTTCTTTGTAGTGACAGCCATGTTCGGATGCTGGAGGATTGTGTTCAGGAGACCATTCACGAGCACAACAAGCTTGCAGCTAACTCTGACCAGTGAGTATGCTTTGTACAGAGTTTCTTGTGTTCTCTAGAAAATATGGATGTATTTTTGTCACAAAACACACTCTAATGAACTCTTTGAATGTCTGTGTGAAGTAGAAGGTGGTAAATCATGATAGATTGTTTGCTGAGAGCTTGTGAATGATCATTATCTTTTCAGTGTCATCCTTCATCCTCACAGGACAGGATTTCTTTAGCTTGTTACCTTCTACATCTGTTCCAAAATGAGACACATAACTGTGTCTTGTTATACTGTGGTTTTAATCACTAATTCATCTGAAGCTGTTCTTGATAATAGTGTGTTACTTTTATGTTTTTCTTTGAGTAAAACAGCTAACTTTGAAACTCATTTTAGTTTCTAAATGACTGTATTGCCTGGCACTTCCCCTGAGATAAATGAGTCTTGAAATACAGAGTGCATCTCCTCTGAGAAGTGTTTCTCCACCATATGCTTTGTCTAATTAAACTCTGAAGTGTTTGGCCTTGGGACTAAGTTGTAGTAGGTTGAGACCCTATTCCTGGTTGCTCCTCTGGCTCTTCAGTAGCAGAAGCAGCAGTTTCCTATTTTATCCTGCTGCAGTTGTGGTTTTGTGGATGTATGAAGGATCCTGCCCAGGGAATTAGGTGTAAAATCCCTTGTAAAGACAGGAAAGTCTCATTCCTGTAGGTAGAAATGTGGTTATAGTGTGTGTATCACTCCAAACTTGCAGCCACATCATTATATCAGCATATATCCCATTACATGTCCCATCTATCTCTCTGTGCTGTTTGGGCAATTGTTTCCATGTTCCCTGGAATCCCCTTCATTCATACATACACTTGGAGACACAAATCCTCTGTAGTGTCAATATTCAGCTGAGTAAAGCTGAACAGATTGCAGCAGTTAAGGACTTCTCCATTGATGTGTCCAAAAAGAAGCACAGTGCTATAGCATCTGAAGAGCAAGAAATGTTAGGCTTTTATTTTCGTTCTGCTAAGAACTTATTTTGAAGTCTGTGCTTTTGAAAATCATACCTAAACTAGTTTCTTCAGCACACTTTCAGAAACATGTTCTTAACATATGTTATGATTCTGTGTTCTAGATATCATAATTAATTTAATTTTAGGAGATAGTCTGCCACACTGTATGCTAAGCAAAATATTTCTATTTTTAAGTTTAATGCAGATTCAGAAATGTGAACTGGTATTAATCCACACCTACCCAGTTGGTGAAGACAGCCTTGTTTCAGATCGTCCTAAAAAAGAGGTGAGGAGCTTAAAATGAGAAAATTTATCCCAGGATTGGCAATTATGTCAGACTGAAAATAGTGCAAATTATTCTCAACTGTTTAGTAGCAAAAGCACATGTGGTGGTTGGAAACCAAGTACATACAAAATATCTGTGATATATTCTGCTATTCAGCAGTCTGCTTTGCATTTTAATGTGCTGTCTGTAAGAAAAGACACCAGAAAAATGTCTTAACATGAAAAGCATGCAGTCCTGCATATTATTTAATATATTAAAAGTACTATAAAGGGCTATAGGGCTATCTTCCTGTGATTCATTTCTACAGAACTCTGCTGTAGTTGTGCTAAAAATTGTGAATGGAAGATAACAATTTGACTGCTTCCCTCTCTAAGGCAGTTACTGGGTTTGGGTCTTGGGTTTTTTGTTTGTTTTTTTTTTTGGTTGGTTGGGATTTTTGTTTTGGGGTTTTGGGGATTTTTGTTGTTATAGTTCTTGTTGTGTTGGTTTTTTATTTATTTTTTATTAATTTTATTTTGTTTTTGAGCCCCAACCCAGTGTTCTTGTTGGCTAGAGAACAATCAGATGCATCTTCTAGCTTGTGATTATTTGCCTTGTGTATGTATGATGCACTTACAGGTAGACATCTCAAAATTACTTTGCAACTGTTACTCAGCAGGTAAAAGAATGAAAAACTAGGCCCAGAGCTGCTGTTATGATTTATTCCCCATGTTGTGATACTATTTTTTCCTATTAACAATTAATGACTCAAATTTTTTAGCACATTTCTAATTTTTTTTACCTTTTTTTTTACCATCTATAGCACCTGGCATAAGCTCAAAATTCAGAATGAATATAGTTTGTGCTTCTTCCTTGGTTGCTTCCCCTGGAGTGGTTTTTTGGGAGGTAGTTTTAGGAGTATAAGTGTTTATTTGAGAGTTGAACAAATGATACTGTTGAATGATACCACAGCCTAACCCATGAATTCCATGTATCAATTTGTTTCAGCTCTCCCCTGTTCTGACCAGTGAAGTGCACAGTGTCCGTGCAGGGAGGCACCTGGCTACAAAATTGAATCTTTTAGTACAGCAACACTTTGATCTGGCTTCAACCACAATAACTAACATCCCTATGAAGGTAAAATTGTGTCTACAGCTCTGTGTTAACCAGCTGCATCACTTCTAAATTTGTTTGAAAACTTTTGATGTTTATTTTAATTGAATTTTTACATTGTTTTCTCTCCATATCATATTTTCTGTTTTGTTTTTTTTCTTTTTCTTTTATTAGCCCACATTCAATGTCTGTGACCAGGTTAGTAAAAATAAAGAAGGAGAAAAAAAAAAAGAAGGATCACAGAACAAAGTGTTGTATTGCTGAATCTCAATTTATGATGCAGCCATACAAGGGTTATTTCAGTTCTGTTTGTATTACTTTGTACAAATACAGTCTTGTTTACCTCAGATCGATTTGTCTGTGATTCTTTTGTCTTTTTCTAGTTGTGTTTAGTTTTTCTTGACCCTTGTGCATTTTAGTGGCATAGTGAGTCTCTTTTTCCTGTTTCATTATCATGCCCACCCAACATAAAGGTGTTTGTAACTAATAGCTGCTTTTTGACCAAGGGTTTTCCAGTGGGTTTTCTACTCTGAAGATCCATAAACATGAAATGGGGACAGGATATACCTGGTTAAGAAAGATATTCAATTAAGCATCTTGTGGTAGAAGTTATGTCTATATTTTTAAAATTTTTTGCTACTTGGAAGGAAATCAGTGCAGTTGAGAATGTCAAGTATTAAGCTGACATTAATTTTCTGATTGGGCAGCAAGAGACAATTGAGACAGACATGTCAGTATTCAAACAAAAAAAGAGCCAGAGGCAGGTAACCTTCATGATTTAAAAATTCATTAAGTTGTAATGCAGTCAATCATTAATTGCATCTTTAAAAACTAGCAATATTGTGTGGATTTAAAGTGATTTTCACAGCTTTTGTGAGAGTTTGACATGGGTCATGGCATAAATGTGACTTCAGTTTGCAAATACCTTGTCTGTAACTTTCTGACCTGTGTACTGCTGGTGTGCCTCTCCCTTCTGCCTTTGTCCTTAATAGTAATAGATTATGTTGGGTTCTCTGTGGTTTTTTTTCTTTTTTTTTTTTTTTTTTTCAATTGTTCTTCTTTTTAAACTTGGAGTAAATTATCAGTTACTGTTCTGTTTTTGCTAATCCTCTGCAGCTGTTTGAAGATGCAGTGTCCTCTTTACAAAAATCAGTTTTTTAGTTACAAACTTGCAGCTGCAAGTGCACTTCTTAAGCTTAAGAAATAATAAGCTCAAAGTGGGGGTTTGGTTTGGATTCTTGATTTTTTGGTTGTGAAAAGTAATTGTCACTCTACCCTGCAGTGACCCTTTGCTGCTGCTCAGTAAGTTGTGGCTGCTGGTGTTTTGTTTAACATTTTGTAGGCTTCCTTAACTTCACTAATTTAAACAAAGTATTTAAGCCTAGTTTTTACCTGTATTTGATACTCTGCACTCTCTCATGACACTTGGATAAAGAGGAATAGGGTTTCAAAAAAGAATAAAAGAGGAAAAGCAGTTGGCTGCATCTTTAAACTGCTCAGAGAGCAAACAGTTTCCTCAACATTGCAATCCCATTGTTGTCTGAGGCCCTTGGAGACTTTTTGTTTTCTTCTGGACTGAAAGGCAAATGTAGAATCATTCATTTATGAAAATGGTGACCTCTAGCTAAAATAAATGTATTTCTGTCTACCTTTCTCTTTTGAAGGAAGAACAACATGCTAACACATCAGCCAACTATGATGTGGAGCTGCTTCATCACAAAGAGGCACATGTGGATTTTTTAAAGAGCTGTAAGTAGCCATGGCCCTCTGAAATTTGCTTCTGATCAGCCTCTTTGGGAATATTCACAAAGAAAGATTGTGAGCTTCAAATCCATGTAAATTGCAGGCTCAAGTAGGAAATATTTCAGTTATTCCTTGCAACCCGAAAAACTTAATTTCTAATGTTGGCATTGGAGTTTTACTCATTATTGACATATTTAATGCAGCAATAGGAACATAGCAGTGAGAGAACAGGTCAAATTCACATATGTTCAGGATATTGCTGTGAGATTTGAAGGGCATGTCAGCTTCTTACTGAGATACAAAAAGTAGATGAGAGGCCAGATGTGCAGGGAGATTTTACAAAATTAGGTTCCTCTTGTGGGTATTTGTGGAAAATTATGCCTTGCACAATTGAACTTTGTTAAGTAATAATAATTGGCATCACATCCCACAGGCCTGTTTATGACAATAATTGCTTTGGAAGAAACAAGACTTGGTTGGCTGTTGAGCTTTTTTGTTGTATTTGAAACATCTACTACCTTTTTTTTGTAAATTTGGAATTATTGCCTAGTATTTCTCTGAGGTGAATTTTTAACAGCTCAACTGAATTTAGAAAAGCAGAACACTAAGCCTGATGCAGAACTATTTTGTTGAGGGAATTGCCTGATAGAAAACTTTGTTAAAAATCAGCTTATAACTTCTGTATTAGTAGAGTTAAATGTCATATGATCCATAAGTAGCCATTTTGGGGAGTTTGTGCTTTTTTCCCATTACTTTGAGGATGAGGAGGTAACTCCTTTGTCATCTCTAAGTGCTGTGCTCCAGATTTTAGGGGAGTGGATGACTAAAGATTGATGAAAAGCATTGGGTGTCACAGTATTGACCTCTGCCTCACCTGGTGTTATGACGTTGAAATCCTAAAGCTTTATGGCCAGGGCTCAGAAGCAGTTTTGTAAAACCTCTTGGCTCTAGTAATTAAGTCTGCTAGGAAAACACAAAAGCAAACCCTGACTGCATTTCATCTTCTCATTTTTCCCATCAGAATTTTGAGAGGAAAAGGTCTCTTCTTAGATCCTGTAAATTTTGGATTCTTTCATTTGTTTCTAAACATATTTCAGCTGTAATAGCCCTGGTGCAAGGAAAGCAGGAATTCAGTTACATTGGTCATTTCTCTGAAATATTGCCAAGGAATTTTCAAATTAAATAAGTTTGGCCTTTATATATTCTGAGAGATAATTTCTAGAATTGTTCCAGTTAATTTAATGGAAAAAACCCCAAGTCTTGCAAGGTACCACTGTGGTTGATAAGCACATCAAATCAATTCTTCATGAGTAAATGTCTTTGATGGGAAATAAAACTTCTTGCAAGACTGGACTCAACCCTACCATATTAAAGTGTTGCTTGTTGATGTACCTGTGTCATTCCTCCCAAGTACTGGGGATTTCAGCATATTCAGTGACTGTGCCACTGTTGCAGAAATGAGTTAATCCTTTCCTGAGACAATGTGAGTTCAAGAATCATAAAGATTCTCAAAACTCAATAGAAGAAATGTAGTTTCATGTAAAGGAGTATTGATAATATCTGCTTTAAGGCATTTAAGTGTCTTTTGCAAGAGCAGTGGGACCTTGTGTGAAAGTATTTCAATAATAAAGCATCTGTGGTCAGTGGAACACATTGAGAGAATTCAGGCTGAAGCTTACGTGGCAAAGAGACTGGATGATGAGACAAAATACTTTTTTCCCCAAAAAACTCAACTTATCAAGTGTGCCATTTAATTGACTTTGGGAATTCAATAGGTACAAGAAGCAACCAGCTCTAGTATTTAAGAGTTCTGATTTTTCTGTGGAAAATTTTTTAAAACATATCCTAAAGTCCTGAGCATTTTAGCAGGAAAAAATTGCCCATAATTGATAGAACTAAATATATGTGGAACTTTCTAATTGTCAAATCAGAAAGTTAGGTATTTTTATATACATAAAAATATATATAAAAAGCAAGTTTTCAATTTAGATTGTGTACATGTTCATTGTACATACATTTTGTACCTTAAAAGTTTAGAGTTGTTTTGTTGTAATAAACTCTGGTTGATGACCCCCTTTTTGTGCCTTTCTCTGCAGGTGATAATCACGTGGCTGGCAATAGCAGGGAAGGCACATTTAAGGAAACTGTGACACTGAAATGGTGCACTCCTCGAACCAACAGTGTGGGTAGGTGGCATGGAATCTTCCAGAACTGCTTGGTAACTTGGACAAATCTGAGTGCAGGAGAGAAAGACAGGGAGGATCTGAGGTGACATAGGAATTGTGTGGCCATTCAGCTCATGCAGCCTGTTAACTATTAGCAATTCATGTTGACTTTTTGAGGCAGTAGGCCAGAAATACAGATAAGAGAAATAGGAGCAGACTGTTCAGTGAAGTAATTCAGGAGATAAAGATTTGGGGTTTCTGCTGGAAATAGAGCTTGGGAATGTATGAGATTCTCAGAGCTGTGCATGCTTGGGAATCCTCCCAGTGAGGAGATGGTGAAAGGAGCAGACTTCTAGATTGAGAGGCATCTAGACTTTTTAGCTCTGCTCATTGTGGACTAGCCTCCTCCTCTTCCATTCTTTTATTTTGTGGATTGCTTTTTCTGTCTCTGGAATTACACTGAACTTTTCTACTCCTTTATTTTTCAGAACTGCACTATTGCACTGGAGCATACAGAATTTCACCAGTAGATGTAAATAGCAGACCTTCTTCATGCCTTACAAACTTTCTCCTTAATGGTAAATTTATGTTGATTTTTTAATTCTCTAAATAGAGCACTTAGCACATTTTGATTGGTATAGCAGTAATATCTATATACTGTAAAAATAGTGAGTTTATTTTATCATGTTCTATAAATAAGAGAAGAAAGTTGTTAAATGTCCTCAAAGACAAATGTGTTTTGAAACTTAAAGATGGGAGGAAGAATGTAAAGAAGGAATGAGTATTGAAATGGAGGTCTGTATGTTTGCAAACAAAATGGCATTACAAACATCCTTTTAATAGAATGTTTCCTTCAGTCAAGTCATTTGATTGTCTAAACATGCAGTGGTTTTATTAAACATTGTATCTTAGTGTCTTTTTCCTTAGAGATTGTGTAGTGAAAATGTCCTTTGATTAATAAAAATGGTTAGAACCAAAATTAATAGCATAGTTCAGATAAACCCACTCTTCTGATTGTTGCTGTGTTTTCTTTCTGATAAAAAGAAACCTATTTGGAGAATGCACCCTTTTATGCTTGGTGTATTTTACTGAAAATAAGACAAAAGCAGTTTTATTTCTCAGTCTGAAGAACAGTAGCCATTTTAAGCATTAGCACAAAGGGTATCCACTGATACCTTTATATTCAAGCAGTTATATTATTACTTTTTGAAAGTTGCTTTTAATGAGAGTGTTTCTGCAGCAGGGCCATTTGAATGCTTTTTTTCCCAAGAATAATATCCTATAGAAAAAATGATTGGTTGGTCTAGGAGAGGCCTTTTGGTGTTGCTTCATAAAATTTTAAGGCTGTTCTGTGTTAAGCCAATGAGGAGATGTCAGTTCCTTGTTCAGCTGGTTGAAAACACCGCTCTGGTGTGTTTGGATTCTTCTTGGCTGAGCACAAACCTGTATTTATGCAGCTCGAAGTTGAAAATGGCAGCACGCAGTAATGAATGAGTGAAACTGATCTCCCTTCCACCAGGTCGTTCGGTGTTGTTGGAGCAGCCACGCAAGTCTGGCTCAAAAGTCATCAGCCACATGCTGAGCAGCCACGGGGGAGAGATTTTCTTGCACGTGTTGAGCAGCTCCCGCTCAATTCTGGAAGATCCCCCCTCCATTAGCGAAGGCTGTGGTGGGAGGGTCACTGACTACAGGATCACAGTAAGGCTCTTTCTGTCCTACACTGCTGCTTCTCTCACATGACAACACATGTGGGAAGGAAATGTTGGAGTGGATTGCTTGGTCAAACTTCCTTTGTAATAAATAGCTTGATAGATATTTAGTACAAAATACTGCATTTGTTAATTGTTGTGCCTGCTTCTTAAAATACTTGTGTGTCAAAGAATGCCTCCTTAATGCACTAGGAGTGTTTAAAGTTTGTTGTGGTTCTAGAAAAACGTTTTTCTTGCCAAATTTCTTCTGTGGGTTGGATACACATAGGAGTTTATCTTGCTTATTGTCAAAGGCTAGATTGCACATGAGTGGTTTGTGCAATAAATAGAAAAGAACAGATGAAGTAGTCAGCTTTGAACCCTGATATGGAGCAGACAATCAGCTGACGTGCATTTTGTTTATTTTTTTCAACACATCCTTGATATCTCTTGTAAACAAGCAGAAGTTCCTTCTGGAAAAATTTAACTATTCCCATACATTAAATACCTTGCAAATCCAGAAGTCCTCCTCATCAAAACCCATACACTGATTTTTACCCCATATTACTGTGCCCCTGTTTTTGTGTTTCCCCTGGGTAATGCATGTACATCTGAGAGCTAGAGACAGGGCTCTGGTTGGTAGGGTCAGATGTGGCAGTGGGATGGGACAAAGTTAGTGATAAGCAAGGCTAAGCTGTTTAGGCCGTTCACTGAAAGTTACTTTTCTTAGAGAAATGCCTAATTGTATCTTGTTTGGTTATCATTAGGATTTTGGTGAATTTATGAGGGAAAACCGATTAACTCCTTTTCTAGAGCCCAGATATAAGATCGATGGAAGTCTTGAAATTCCACTGGAACGTGCAAAAGATCAGTTAGAGAAACATACTCGTTACTGGCCTATGATTATTTCTCAGACCACCATCTTCAACATGCAAGCTGTAAGTAACCTGGGCTGGGTACATTTTTGTTCTGTTCCTAGATCAGGCTTCCCCTTGTCACTTGATGAAATACCAACTCTATTGGATGGTAAATCCCTTGCCACAAAATCAGTGTATTTTCAGCTTGATTTCTACTGAAATAACTCTGTATTTAATGCAGTAGACTACTGGAATGCCATTTAAATAAAGTGGAATATTTGAACCTGACAGTTCTAGTGCTGCTGGGTAAAGAAAGCATCTGCTTATACTTCAAGTTAGTACTAAACTGAGGATAAGAGGGTGGGGTTTTTGTTGTGTGTTGTTTTGTTGCCTTTAGTTTTCTTCTCCTTGTTGCTCTCCTGTGACATACAGACATTTCCCTGTTCATTTCTGCTTTGTCTTGCAGGTAGTGCCATTAGCCAATGTGATTGTAAAGGAAGCAATGACTGATGAGGATGTGCTGAATTGTCAAAAAACAATATACAATTTGGTAGACATGGAGAGGAAGAACGATCCACTGCCAATTTCAACAGTTGGTACCAGAGGAAAGGGGCCAAAAAGGTTACATGCATATCTCTCTTTGTTGATTGTAGACTCTTTTCAGAAATACCCTGTTGACAATGTTTTCATACCAAATTTTTAAAATATAGCTGAAAGTAATACATAGTAAACTAAATGATTTATGTGCACAATCCAAATGCTATGAGTACTTAACCTGTATCATTTCTGGGATATAACAGTGCTGATACTGCTGTATGTTAAGGAAAAAAACCTGTCTAATTTTATTGCCTAAGAATTTAAATATGTTAAAAAATAGGAAATCAAAGGTAGTCATCAGGAAATGTAAAAGGTTGATAAAAATTGGACAGATAAAGTGGAATAATTTCAAATTAATAAAAAGGAAAACTTCAGTATATTATAAATGAACAGCGCATTAGAAGTGGGATATATTAGAATAGTCAAATCCTTTTGAAACAGTTATTTAAAATATGGGGTGCTTCTTTAAAATAAGCATAAAATATCCTGATCCCTCAGTTATTGAGATGTGTTCCTTGTATTTCCAAGAGTTGGTTGAAAAGAAATTCAGCTCCTGATTTGCCTGCATGACTGGGAGTTATTTACAGTAGTGTGGTGCAATTCTTTCTTACTTTTTTAACCCCAAAAGTGTAATAATTAATTTGCATGTCAGTACATGAGTGGTCCTCTGACATTGCATTGCTAGCAAGCACCTGAGAGATTTCACAAGTGCCTTTTGGCATTGAGATCTTGTGGAACAATATGATTTCAGTGGACATAATCCATTTCAAGTTAAACTTTGATCTGGGTGTTAACTGGGAAATGTTAATGTGGTTTCAAGGATGGAGCAATCCCAGGTGGAGAGACCTCCAGTACAGGAGGACAGATAATCTCATGGGAGTTATTTTTGCTTTCGGGGTTCTTTTTAGTTTTTAAGGCCTGCATTCATTCAGAAGTTGAGTGATTTGTGGTAATCCTTCACACAATCTGTTTTCCCTGGCCTTTCTAGAGATGAGCAGTACCGCATTATGTGGAATGAGCTGGAGACCCTTGTGCGAGCACACATCAACAACTCTGACAAACACCAGCGAGTCCTGGAGTGTCTGATGGCGTGCAGGAGCAAACCCCCCGAGGAGGAGGAGCGCAAGAAACGAGGCAGAAAGAGAGAAGACAAAGAGGACAAGTCAGAGAAGTTGGGCAAAGACTATGAGTCAGATAAGCCATGGCAGGAATCAGAGAGGTACGTTTCCTGAAGTGAAATCAAAATGTAGCATAACTTTGGTTCTTGGTTGTTGACCACTTAGCTGGGTGTTGTAGCTTGAGGAGTTCCTGCTCTTGGATTCTGTCATAACCACACCACCTATTAGATATTAAAGTGCTTTATGGGAATCTGAAGCATGGCTGAAAACATGGGACAAGCAGTTGTTTTCTTTTCAGCTGGAGATAGTTTAGTGTTCAGGTTGAGTAAACAACCCACTTGGATTTGGCTTTTCTGGTCAGCTGTAAACGTCAGGATTAATGTCCATTTACATTCTGTCCATAATTCATGTTCTTATTGTAGCTTGTCTAAGTGGTAAGTACTGGCAGTCTGTTCTGTATTCCTTCTTTCAGACTTCTAAAGAGATCCAAAACCTCATGGTAATAAGCTTAATTTGCATGTGTTTTGTGCATGCTGGGATCATTTAGGATAGGAGGGCCTTTTCATCTACACTGCTGTCACCATGCTGATGACCCTCCATGCCTTCCTGTGTGTGATCATTCCTACAACTTTGCTTTCACACGTGGGACAGAAATGAGGACTGAGATAAAAGGGATTTGGTTTAGGATGGGTCTAAATTAACCTAGAAAAGATAATAGGAAATTGTATGGTATTTCTAATGTATTTATTTTTACTTAGTCTTTCCTTCAAAATTCAGACGTCAACAACTCACTCAACAACTGAAGTGACACTGTGTATTAAGAACCTTCCCTTTATGTAAAGCTTTATCCAGAGGATTATTTGTCTAGAATTCCCTTTTGTTTGTCACCCTTACAAGGGGTCAAAAGAAATTTTCTTATGGTATGGGTCCTGTATAATTTTGAGGAGTACAGAATGGTATCAAGAATTATGTTCTGGTCAAGCATATTTTTCCTCACCCTTTTCCTTCCATTTCAAAAAGGTTAAAAGGTCTTTTGGATCGGGAGAAAGAAGAACTGGCAGAAGCTGAAGTTATCAAAGACTCCCCTGATTCTCCTGAGCCCCCCAACAAAAAGCCTCTCATTACAATGGATGAAATGCCCACAGTTGAAAAGGCAAAAGGTAAACCAGATCAACTGCAGCAGGTTATTTCTTTTAAAGGGAGGTGATGTTGCATCAGTCTGTGTTTTTTAAAGTAATGAGGTGACTAATTTTGGAGTTACAGCTAAGTCAATGAAGATCATATTTAATTAAATGCTAAATGTTGAGAAATTCTTGAAAAACATGTTAACCTCACCAGGTCTGTGAAAAAAGGGAGATACCAAGACACTGTGTGGGTCTGCTGAGACTCTTGGGTTGGTAGGGGGTTGGCCAAGTTCCTGCTGGTGCTGTTTGAGCTACTGTATGTAAGAAATGCAGTTTGAGGGCAGGTGTCAGAAATCACTGTCTCCTGATAATAAACATCAACTTGGCTAAGAAGTGCAGTTGTCAAAATGGGCAGTTCTCACTGACTTCTCTTCCTTGGTGTGAATTATTTTCTATCACAGTGGCTGAGCTGATGCTGAGACTCTGCATTTAAAGCAGGGTCTGTCTCATGTGCAGCAACTCCTCAGCCATTATCACTCTGCATGTTTTGTGTTTATTTAGCCCCTATTATAAGGCTGTTTAATATTAGTGGTTTTAACATGTTGTATTACCAGAATCTGTAATTGCTTTAAGATGTTTCAATGATGTGATGTTAATTCAAAAATTTCATCACTTAAGACTCTTTTTACTTACAATTTTAGGGCCAATGTCTTTGCTGTCTTTATGGAGCAATAGAATTAACACTGCCAACTCTAGGAAACACCAGGAATTTATTGGGCGGTTGAACTCTGTCAACAACAAAGCTGAGCTGTATCAACATCTGAAAGAAGAAAATGGGTTTGTATCAGGAAATGCATCACTACCCATATCTTGGCAGTAGTCAGTGTGGAGTTTACAGCATTAGATACTACTCTTTGGGTGATTAAAATACCTAAATACATTCCTTTGCTTCTCAGCATTGATAGAGAACCACAGCGGTGTTTGCTTCCCTGTTTCATCTGTGCTGAGTGAGGCTGACTGCTGAGAGCTGGGCTTCCCTGTGCTCAGGATTGCCCTTGCAGCAAAACTTACTAAACTTCACGGGGTTAACCTGTAGCTGAGGTTTTTTGCTTGCTTTAGCTTCCAGAGGAACGGCTGATCCAGAAACATTGTTGATAATAGAGTGGTTGAATCTTTGGCTCTGCTGTAATGAAGTTGACAGTAGTCCATGTTCTACAAAAAATCCTGGAAAACCAAACCAGCCTCCTCTGAAGGAAATCAGATGATGGTAGCCAGTGACCAGTGTTAAGAGGGGTCAAAATGAAGACCTTGAAGCAAACTGCCAAAGCTTAAATTTTCAAAAGAGATTCTCTAGTCACATGAATATTCTTCAGCCACATGAATATTTTGTCTTTTGGTGAGGTTGATAATGGATGGTTTTTCACAGCTGAAGTGTATCTCTGCAGAAACCTTTCCTTTATGTACTGCTTACTGCTTAAAGAAGTATGAAGAGGAGATAAGATTGTATATGTTGGGATAGGGAGAGACACGACAGTTAGTGAAGCAAAAAATACTTAGAATAGCATTTAAATCTGATTTTCTAACTCTTGATTGTTTTTCCAGTAACAAGCCTTACCAGTTGTTGTCTTGCCTTTCAGAATGGAAACGACGGAAAATGGAAAAGCTGGCCGGCAGTGAGGATTCATTCTGTTTCTTGGGACAAAACTTGGCCAAATTGCAAAAATATTTAATGCTGGAATTGCTCTTGGTACTGTTTCAATACCATTGTATAGCTCTGGTTTGATTGGTTTTTACATTTTTCTAGTCCTATTTTTGCTATGAAGTCTGCATATCACGTTAAACGAGCTGTGTGCAAATAGGAGCTGTCCTGAAGCATTTTCCAGTCGTGCTTTAGGATGAAGAAAACCTCTGCTGCCATGGAGTAAATCAAGTAATCAAAAATGTTAGTCAGCCTAAAGTCTTTGCCCAGAAGTATTGGATACTATTTCAAAATCAGTGATGATTGTCTTAAAAAAAAAAAAATTCAGGTCATCTGTAACAAGCTGATAACATAATTAATTTTGGTTCATGAATACTTTTTATTTATATGAGGATTCCTCAGGAGTTCAGAATTATGGAAAAGACCACACACTGAATACCCAGACACTGAGCTGAGAGAGTGCCAGTCTTGGTTTTCATCTGAGGGGTGGGAGGGTGAGGGGTTTTACAGATAAAAATTGTTGGTTTAAGGACTTTTTAAAAATGGAATGGAAATGGTCTTTAGAAAGCAAAGCCTTTCAGGTTGTTGTGTTGGAGCTAAGGCTTTGTAATCAGAAGTCAAATAAATTTTTTTGCTAATTATTTTTTTGATGAAGTGTGTTCTGTATGATACTTGTGGTTATATGTGTGAGAGACTGAGTATGAATGGCTCTGAAATGAAAAAGTAGGTGATCATTCTTCATTTTCTTTGAGCAGAGCCTCTTCTACTGGGGAGTAGAATTCTCAACTGGGAAAACTCAGCCAATGGCTGTGATCTGATCCCTTGTCAGATTTTGGGTTGTCTTCCACATGGGCTAAGGAAAGATGGTCTACTGAGCTCTCCAAGTGTCAGCCTTCCTCTGATCGGCATCTGGCTTCTGTAAGCAGCTGAAGGGCTCACAGATTGGGTATCTTATAGCTGATTTGAGACGCATCTTTGAGATTTTCTAAAACTAAATCAATATATTCATATTCACCTGCAACTTTAAATACCATAGTTCGTGATGTATAAATCTGAACTCAAATATTTTTCACTTAACATTTGTGACCGAATCCTTTTTTCAGCTGTGCTAAAGTACCATGAATAATTTCAAGGTGATTATTCAGCCACTCTGATGCAGGTGTGTTTTCTGTTAAATGATTTTAGAACCATTTTTACAGAGTGATTAAATATGACTTGCATGGTAATATTTTTTATCAGATTGTAAAATGTTTCTAGCTTTTACAGAAGCAATGTGTAACTCTTGGAGATCCTAGAAGACTTACTGCTTTTATTTTTACTACTTCATTGCAAACAGAATGTCCTGCATCACCACCTCTCTTGTTATCCTATCTGAAATGTTCCGATGGAGGAAACTGCCACAAATTTACTGCTTCCCATAACTTCCTGGGTTATTTTAATGAGATTTTACTGTATATCACCCTGGATGTTTCTTTTGTTTACTGGAGGAGTTTTCAGGTCTGGAAGTTGGGGAGCATGTAAATGTCAGCTCTGCAATCTGCTAGGCTGGCGAGTTAGAGCTGGAAAGCTCATCCTGTGCCTTGGGAATTGTGTGTTACATCTCATGTGCCATTAATATTCAGCTGCACTCCCTGGAAATATGCACAGGAATTAAATACTTCATTAGCAGAAGAGAAATTTATTAGCACCTGCTATTAAAATACGTATTTGTTTAGTTTGTTTACTAACTCCATTCTCCATATTGGAGCATCTGCCCTGATTGGTGATGAAATGAGCAGGGCCTGGTGACTGTGGGGTCTGTATTTCACATACCTGGTGAGTTTCACAGGGACACAAGAGGCTACAAGGGCTGATCTTTGTAGTTCTGCAAAGGGCATTCCATACTCCTCTCCTGCCCTGCACAGTGGCATTGGTGCTGCTTTGCTCCTATTTCACACTCTGCTTTCAGGTTTAGGGAAGGTTTTGTCAGTTCTAAAAAGAGTCTACAGATTAAAATTGGAAGTTACAGATTAGATAGTTTCACCCATAATTATGTAATTGCAAAATTCTGTTCATAATTAAATGATTAATTGGATTTTGTATATGATAATCTATTAAAATGGAGGGATTTCAAAATGTTTGAAAAGTCCTTAGAAATTTCTTTGCAGAATTTTAGGGAAATACAGGCTGGATATTAGGAAAAAGTTTTTTACAGAAAGGGTGATAAAGTATTGGAATGGTCTGCCTGGGGAGCTGGGGGATTCACCATCTCTGGATGTGTTTGAGACAAGACTGGATGTGGCACTCAATGCCAGGGTTGAGTTGAGGTGTCAGGATTGGGTTGGACTCGATGATCTTGGAGGTCTCTTCCAACCCAGTGATTCTGTCATTGTGTGATTTTTAGCCATGAGTGGTTGGATAGAGCAAGAAGTGGCAATGAAAGTCTTACATAAAGACAAAAATTGTGTGATATCTGCCAAAAGACAATGGTTTGCTAGAGCCTGCAGAGTGTTCCTAAACCCTGGAAAAACCAGAAACCCACTTGCTCTGCTGATAGGTGTGCAGTGCTTGATGTCATTGCTTTTGGCCAGAGGTGAATCTTTATCCAGCAAAGTCTGTTTCCCTTGACAACCGTGATTGGCTCTGAATAATTCAAAAGTTTGTGTTTCTTTGATTATGCTTAGCTGTGCTGAGAAACAAGTTGCTACACTCAGCTCTCCATTTTTCACTGTCAACATCTCCCATGTTCCTTTCTCCTGCAATCTCTGAAAACAATGACAAGTCCTCATTCACCCCTTAGGAAAAGAGGGAATAGGTGGTGGGGCAGAAGTTCAAGTTGGAGATGAGGACTTTTATGTAGGGAGTATCATTCTTACGCAAGGGGATGGGTGCTTGACAGCTGACTAATCCCTCCTAATGAATTGGCCTCCTGAGAGCTGAGTAAATATTGCCATGTAACCATGCATGAATCATCAGCATGCTCTGAAAGGATGGGAATGCTCTGAGGTCCCTTGCTTGCTATGAGCTGACAGTAGTCCAAAACACCCCTGGAAGGGCAACATCTGTCCAATTCAGGGATCCAAAGCCTATGGATACACCTGTGCTTCAGGTGGAGGAGTGTCAGTGAGTGTTTCACCTATTTGAGTCCTGTCCCTCCTTAGTAACATATGTGCTCCTGGCTTTGGCAGCAGCAGACATTGTGTATTTACTCTGTAGTGTCAGCTGAGGCAGAATGTTTTCACACTGCTTGTTGTTGTGATGTTCTGGGTATAAACTTACTGAAACCTCACATGAATGTGCAAGGGTTTAAAATAATTAGATTTTTAAAATACTCTGGAGCCTTCCTTTTATCTTCACTGTTGTATTAATTACGGATCTCATAATGAATTGTTCTTGCTAAATTGCAACAGAGGCATGTCTGTTGGGTAAATGGCTTTTGATAAAAACAAAAATGAGAGAGTGGGAGAGAGACTTCACACAACAGCATGTAGTAACAGACTGGGGGAATGGCTTCAAGGTGCAAGATGGTGAGTTTAGATTGGATATTAGGAGGAAATTGTTCCCTGTGAGGTTGGGGAGGCCCTGGCCCAGGGTGCCCAGAGAAGCTGTGGCTGCTCCTGGATCCCTGGCAGTGTCCAGGCCAGGCTGGATGGGGCTCTGAGCAACCTGGGATAGTGGAAGGTGTCCCTGCCCATGGCAGGGGGATGGAACTGGATGAACTTTAAGGTCCCTTCCAATTCAGGTCATTTTATGATTTTCTGAAACAATCTCAAATGTCACACTCTGTCTAAATGCAGGTAAACTTGGGAACAAATTTAGCTAATCCAGAAACAAAGACTACTGGCTTGAGGTATTTATTTCCCACACAGAACCAAGAAATACCAAAAGTTTTGTGGAATAACTTCATTCTCCTGTGATTTCATGACCAGAATGCAGAGATACAGGTGGGCAACTGTAACCCAAAGATCACCTGAATCAAACAGAATCTTTTTGGGGCACCTGTAAGTATTTGTAAAGACAAAAATAACTTACTTATTTTGCTTCACTTCTAGCTTTAGACACTTTTTCCTACAAGTGTGTGCTACATTTACACAAATGTGATTCTGAAACAGGGGAAAGAAACACCCCTTAATCCTTATCTGAAACACCAAAGGACACAGCTGAAGGATACACTATCTTCTGTTTTCTTTTTGGGTGATCTTGTAAAATGGAAATGCGGCTGTCTTGTTTCACTGTGCTGCCCCTGCCCAAGGCACTCTCTTGTCACTCCTTCTTAGAGGAAATGGAGAACAAATGTCCAATACTTCTCTGTCCATGTTTAGCAAGCCTGCTTGGCAGGGCTTAGGGTCTCCTGCAACATCCCAAATAGACTAGAATGGTTCAGCTTTACAGCCTTTAACACAAAGGTACTGGGTTTTATTTTATGAAGTTGTTGTCTCTTGTATCTATTAAATCCCCAGCACCTGGAATCAAGTAATTGCTTGGCAATTTTAACTTCCTTTCAAGTCCCTTTGATACTCCAGCCCCATTCTCTGCTGCAAAGGAAGCCTAGATCTTTTCCCAGTAGCTCCAGAAAACTCAGCAAACAGTAGATGACTTCAGAGCAGTATTTTGGTGGCCTGATTGATTATTTTTGCCAAGTCTGAGGCTGGCAGTGCTGTCAGCCCTGGAATCCATACATTGATAACTTGCCAGGCAGTTTCAGAACACTTTATGTGGACATAATAGGAAGCCTGGTAGTAGCACATTTTCTGCTGAATTGTCCAATATGAGTTTTCCACCTTTGGCTTCCATTAAATTCCAGGAAAAGCCTCGTGTGTTGGAGTTGCCTGGAAACCTGTGGAGATGTGCCTGCAAATTGGCTGTGGGTGCACTGAGTCTCATGCAAAATGTGGGAGATGTTTTTGCTTGGACTGTTGCAATGAACACGTTGCCTGTTTCTGGAAGGCAGAATCCTGGAAACTGGGTGTTGGGAAAGACAGAAATTAATGTGGTAGAAGAAAGGAGCCTGTATGTTACAGCCTGTGTGTCACAACCATGTCATCAGTCCTGCCTTGCCAAATGTGAATTAATTACAAAGTCAAGGTTTTGGTATCTGGGATAAGCGTCAGCAAAAAGGGTTGGGTTTCTTTTAATGGCTTTTCTTCAAAATAACAATGCACCCCTACCCTACCCCCAATTTTATTAATTTTAATCATGCTGGTGTTTTATCTTTAAGTGGATGCCTCAGGTTTTACTTCTTTTTCTCTTATTTTAAAACAAAGGGAGAAAGAGTGGAAAGGACAAAGGAACAACATCTGAGGGAAAGCTGCTTCTTAAACCTTGCCTTTACTTGCTTCTACTTCTCATTCTGCTTAGCAGTGGGAAAGTATTTTCACTTCCCACCCCACTTCCCTCCCAAACCCTCATGTTTCCTCTGAGAAATTGTATATGTGGGAAAGTTTAAACATGAAAGTCAAGGGATGATTTTATACCAAGGTTAAATTCTGTTTTAACTACCCATGTGAGCACTGTTGTTTTGCTACAAGCAGTTTTTCCCCCAAATTGTGGTTTACTTTTCCTCTTTAAAGCTCAGTTTAAGACATTGCAAACTGATTAAACTGAGCTGGAAAAGGTTGTACTCAAAGGACTTGGGTACTTACAGAGTTACAGCTACATATCTAGCAGATAAAGCTTTCCTGCTCAGACAAGCCCTCACTATTTCATCTTAGCTGTTTGTTGGGTTTTGTTCCTAGGGAGAGCTAAAAAATGAAAAGAAAGAACTCACTTCAATGATTTCATTTTCTAAAGCACCATCTTTTTGTCTTCCATTTCAGCTTCTTTAAAAATGAGGGAAATGGGCTAAATTCAAAATGTCTCTTTTTTTTTAATGAAAGATCATCTTTTCATAAACTTTGAAGTAATACTACCTTTTGGCCTTTTCAAAGTTATTAGTTATTTAATAACTGCTTTAAGGGGAAGTTCACCAGGTTGGCCTGAATAAAGATGCTCTGCTGTAGGAAGGTTTTTTTTGTAACACACTGCTCTGTGGGAAGGGAGATGGGAGAAGGTGCTACAGCTGCTCATAAAGCAGGACTATTGCCTTTACATCTGTTAAATTCATTGTGAGACCTGCAAACCTCATTAAAACTGCATCTCTTTCCAGCTGTTAATACCAACATGGGCTGTCAATTCAAAAGGTATTTTAGAAATCCTACCAGCTGACACCACTCTGAGCTGTCCCTCATGGCAAAAGGAGCAATTGGCTGAAGTCTTCTGGCAGAGTCTTGTTGTTTTGGTTTTTTTTTTCCTTCTGCCCTTTTTTTGGTCAAATGGAGGAGTCAGAGCAGAGCTGAGGTTTGCACAAACCCCAGGGCAGGATGGAGGCTGGTGTGCTAAGTTGCAGCCTCGTGTGATTTTTCACAAGGGGGTGGGATATGTACCAAACAAGGAGCACAAGGTTTATAATGCCTGGCCTGACAGGACCTTATTTATGGTGCCTGCTGCTGCTCCCGGGCCCAGCCTTTGCATTCAGCTGGCATTGCTGCATTCCCACAGCAGGCTCCCAAACCAGTTGCTGTAATAACCCTAAAATGGTTTGTGTTTCACTCAATGGGCTCGGTTTTGCCTGGCTCCCAGCTGATGGGACAGTTTGGGACAGAGCTCTCTTCCCCTGGCACCAGCCCCAGATTTGGCTCACAGCCCTCTGCCCCCAGCAGCACTGTTCCTCCACTAACACAGATGCTGCTGCCATCACTCTGTCTTTGTAGGAGATGGTTTCTGTCCTCTCTGCTGAAAAGAAGGGGGGGGGAAAATCACATTTGCACGTGATCAGCTTTGGATCTTCTCTTAAGGAGAGTGAACTCGGTCGTGCCCGGGAGCGGTGGGGAAGCTGCAGAGGAGATGGCAGCGTTGCCCAGGGGGTGAGAGGCTGGCGGGGTCCGGCCTGCACAAAGCACCTCCTTCCCCCTCAGGCACTTCCAGAGGTGCTGAAAACCGGGCAGCTGGGCTGTGTTCTCCCTCCTTCACCTCTGCTTGTTTTGTGAAGCCAGTCCTAAAGCTCTGTCCAAAAAGCAAGTAACAGCTGAGCCCCCGTGCCTTTCGGTGTGGCAGAAGCCGAGAGGCTGTTGACTGATGGGGGAAAGGAAGGAAATTTACAGCCAGAACCTTCTCACTAATTTCTCCTCCCAGATGTTTTTCTTTCGATGTTTGTTTTACTTTGGCAATTGACTAAACAAATTGCTGTCTGAATGGTGCAGCTGATGGAGTCTGGTTTCCTTCAGGTTTCTCCGCAGTTCCCTTTCTTCTGACTTAATGATCTCAGCTTCATCCTCTGCCATATTTTCCACAGGGAAGGGCAGCCAGGAGCCAAGCAGGGCTGCTTTTGGCTTTTCCCTTCCTCAGTGGGAACACGGTTTTGAATTTCTGTCCTTTAGCCAACTTCTAGTTCTCAAAAAAATCTTGAAATAACACAATTTTCAAGGCATCCATATGATCCTTCCCCTTCCAAATGTTCTAAACTGGCTAATAATGGCACCAGGCATTTCTGGCTAGGGAGAGGACTGGGTTCTTGGAGGTGACAGGCTGCAATTGCACAAGCTTTGTTTCCTCACAGCACCGAGGTGAAAGTCAGTCCCTGGAAGCCTGTTTTGTAAAAAGGCCACTTGTTTTCTGCACCCCTTGGCGAGCTGCTCCAGCTATTGCTACAAGCACTTGAGCAGAATAAAAATCCGTATCCTCAGCAAAGCACTTGAGGCTGGGCTGCCCCAGTTGCAAAGGAGCAACAAAAAGAGGGAAAGAAAGCCTGGTATCACTTTAAAATAAAGGAGTTTTATGATAGTTACAGTAAAAATAGTGTTTATGTTCACTCTTGACAATGTTTACAGCTTCCTATTGAATGGGTTGCCCAGAGTTATGAGTGGGATTCAGTTTCTGCCTCTATTTTTTTTTCAGTTTATGCCAATTGTCCTTTTGTAGGTGAAATTAAGTGCTGCCCAGAAAACCACAGCTCAGGGCAGGTGTTGTCCTGTGTGTGAAAGCAATGATTGAGGTCTCTACAGAGAGGCAGCTGTCACTCTCCTTTCATGTCCTTCAGGAATTTTATGACTTATCAGTGATGAAGCCAGATCTTTGATATAGGATTGAAAGTAATCCCTAAATATTTAATATGTCAGAATTAAAGACAACCAATTTGTCAGATTTTAGAGTGGGTTGAGACTTGCTCCAAGGCTCCGGTAAGTACATGCATGACTCATGTTGAGGTGATTGAGGGTTTTTATGGAGGCTTATCAGTATAATAGGGAGGGGAAAAAAAGGGGTGGAAAGGCAGCTCTTGAGGTTTTGAGTGAGTTTAACAGAGGGTAAGTGAGGGAGCTATAAACTGTGTTGAACTTGGGGGATGGAGAAAACCAAACACATTTAGTTTGTATAGAAGACAAGTGCCTCAAAAAAAAATATGCACGAAAAAATGCAAAAAGCCTTGAGCTGAGCTTCATAGCTGCTCTTATAAAAGACAGGAGAGGTTTCTGTGGGGCTGCACAGCCAGGTCTCAAGAGCAGGTTTTGGTGCTGGAATAAGGCATTTGGTAAACTAGCTAACTTTTTAGAAAAGTTCAAGCTCTTTTCTTGCAGTCCTTCAGAGCTTCTGCAAACTAAATTATCTGTTCAATGTCCTTGCTCTGGATCTAGAAGCCTTACTTCAGGCATTCATTTCTGCAAATATTAGTCTGGCTATTGGCCTTTTTTTTTTTTTTTCCCCCAGGCTGTTGTGCCTGGGTGCTTTTATTTGGACGCATAATATCTGTTCTTTGCAACAATCCCTGCTCTGAAAGTTGCCAGGGTAACAGCTTTGTCTGTTGTTTCCCTTTGAAAGCAGGGTGAGAGTGGCACCTCGACCTCGTGGCTGGGTGCTGGAGCGGGATCCAGCAGAGCTGGGTTCCATCCTGCCTTGGCTGCTGGCATCTGCCTTTGCCCCAGGTGCCCTTGGCAGGAACCAGCAAAGTATTTCAGGGGTTTTATTTATTTATTTATTATTTATTTGTTTGTGTGCCTGTTGTTGGGCAGACACCCAGTCCCAGCCTAGCAACCTCTGGCACCCACAACATTTATTTAAACTTTCATCCAAGGGCTTTCCTCACACCTTGCTGTCCACCCCTGACCCCAACTCCCCTTGCCCACATCCCAGAGGGACTCCAGGCCTCCCTGCTTCCCCCAAATTCCTCTGTAGCTCCTGCCATTTGCCTCTTGGTGTCTCCATTTCCCTTCTGGCCCCAGGTTTGCCCTGCTGACTTCGGGACTGCTTGTCACTGGGTACCTCTGCTGATCTGTAGTTGCCACCAGCCCCTTGGGCAAATGTTGACTTTTTTTCAGGACCAGCTGCTTGGAGAAGGGAATCTCAGGATGGTTCTTCTGTTACTGAAACTCACAAAAGTTTTCTTTGTTTGCTTCTACCTACTTTCCTATTTCTCAAATACGCCTGGACATGTCAAAACAGTGATGATCAGCTCGCATTAAATAAATTAACTTAATATGGCTTGACATCATTATCTTTAGCTCATCCACTGAAAACACCTAAAGAAAAGGGTTGGTCTTGGTTTTGCTAGGATTTGCATTTTTTGTTGGTTTGTTTTTTGGGGTTTTGGTTGGGGTTTTTTTTGGTGGTTGATTGTTTGTTTGTTGTTTTTTAAAGGAGAAATATTTTAAGCTCACCCTGCAGACCAGTGGCAGAGCAGGACTGCAGGCAGATCTCCTGAGCTCCCTCTGATCCCACTTCTTGATGGATTTGCCTCTTTCACTGCTCTGGCTTTAGGTCTGAGAGAAATTGGGGCTGTTCAGCTGGAGAGGAGAAACTTGTGTGGAGACCTCACAGCACCTTCCAGGATCTGAAAGGGGCCCACAAGAAGGATGGAGAGGGACTCTGCATTAGGAGCTGGAATGATAGGACAAGGAGCAATGGGTACAAATGTAAAGAAGGGGAATTTGGGCCAAATGTGTGGAAGAAATTGTTCCCTGTGAGGGTGGGGAGGCCCTGGCACAGGGTGCCCAGAGCAGCTGTGGCTGCCCCTGGATCCCTGGCAGTGCCCAAGGCCAGGCTGGATGGGGCTCTGAGCACGCTGGGATGGTGTAAGGTGTCCCTGCCCGTGGCAAAGGGTGTGGAACTGGATGGTTTTTAAGGTCCCTTCCAAGCCAGGCCATTCTGTGGTTCTAAGCTGAGTTTGTGTGACTGGGCCACTGAAAAAAAGCCATTTATCTCCCAGCTCCGTTTCTGTGTGTCTGCCAAGTGATAACTGGGGGGAAGAGGAGCCCAGCCCTCATGATGCCCATTTGGTCCATGACTGACAGATTTATGACAGGCTGCAGTTTCCTCTGTTTGTCTGGCAGTGAGCGGCAGGGCCGGGCGATTGTGTGCCGGCCTTCCCAACCGAGAGCGCTTCCAGCTGGATGCAGGGCACAGGAAATGATCCAGTGAAAGCCTTTTGGTGACAATTAACAGAATTCCTGCCGATAACTTTTTCTTTTGTCCTCTCCCTCAGCACATTAGCAAGCCCTAAGTGGCTGCGGAGAGGCATTGGAGGTGGGTGGTTACGAATATTTGATGAGTGTGTCATGGATCAGCTTTATTTCTGTTGCAACTAAGATTATTTTTTTAATCTACACGTCCTTAGTATTTGTCTCGATGACCAGAGCAACACAGAAATTTATTTTTCTTATGAGATTGTTAAGCCCTAAAACCCAACCCAGTTTGGCCTTAAGCAAAGGAGAGTTATTGTAAACTGCTCGTTTTGCCAGGAACAGCAAGGGACTCGAGCCCTGGGGTCACCAAGGTACTGTCAACTTGGGAGGATATGCTTAAAACCCCCCAGTTTCTGTAATGCATTTCTGTGTGAGACATCACTCTTGAGAAGAGGAAAAAATAAATATTAATTTGTGGTTGCATGGGATTATCTGTGTCAAAGAAAGGAAAATACTGGTGTTGGGTGCTCTCCCTCAGAAAGCTTTTAAGGGTTGCCTTAGATACAATGTTTGAAACCAAATACCTTTCCTTAAAGCTTCATGGTCTTCAGATCTGAGGTTTTGTTTTTCATCATGGGTGAAAAAACAGAACCTGAAATCCTTGCTTTTGGTTGTTCTCTTAGAAAAGGAGGAGAAAACCAATTTTTTTGAAGAGTTGATACACATGGGGATTAACCAGCTCTGTTTTCAGTAGATTAATTGCATCTCAGGAAATTAAATTTAAAGTGAGATGGATATTTGTCCTCGGGAATTTGACACCTGTAAGCCAAAAACCCTTTGTTTTGAGAGCTTAAGGTGCTGCTGTAGGCTTTGTGCTGGATTTATGCATGAAGACTTCTTTTCTCCAGCAATTTTTATTGCACTGGAGTCTCCAAATTGGGGCTTACTGGAGAAGGGCAGAAGAGAGTGAAGCTGGTGCTGTAAGAGGGGTCAGGTTTTTCTGCTGGGTTATTCGTGCTGTCAGGGGCTCTTGCAATGAAGAGCTACGTGGGAAAAAGGCCTTTCCTTGCCTGAGCAGTGAGCAGAGCACAGGCAAACTGCTTTTATCTGATGTGGAGCTGGTTTGAATACTGACATCTCGGACCTTTGTATCTGCCACAGATGGACAGATTCTGGAACAGTCAAACACTGCAGTGGTACAGGAGAGGCCACGTCCTCATCTGTACTTCTGTGACTTTTATCCAGAGACAGCTTGGGTTTCAGCTAGAAAATAGTGTTTTCTTTGTAAGTATACAGAGATTTCAGTAATACAGGGAGCAAAACACCTTAGAAGAGCAAGCCAGCTTCTGAGCTTCAGAAATCATCTTGTAAGAAATCCTTTTGTGCTTTTACAAAAGTTCCTTCCCCCACCTGTGTACAGGTTGGTGAAGAAGGGCTGGAATCTTGCTTGTTTGGTGGACTGCATTTTTGGTTTTGAATGAAAGAGTCTGTATAAATCTACCTGTGTCTCCTTGATGTGCATTAGTGTTGGCCTCACAACAGGCAGGGTGAGCTCAGCAGCTCTGCCTCACCAGCACACAACAGGCAAGTGAAAAATCAAGAGGACATCTCCACCTTGAATCCAGGCATGAAAGAAATTGTTCCCTGTGAGAGTGGTGAGGCCCTGGCACAGGGTACCCAGAGAAGCTGTGGCTGCCCCTGGATCCCTGGCAGTGCCTAAGGCCAGGCTGGATGGGGCTCTGAGCAACCTGGGATAGAGGAAGCTGTCCCTGCCCATGGCAAGGGGTTGAAACTGGATGATACTTAAGATCCTTTCCAATCTAAATTATTCTATGATTCTATGTAAATCCTAAATACTTCCACTAGACCCAACTGCTGCTGGGCAGGTACTGGGGACTGTAAGCCTGTGCTACCCCAAAAGCAGGGGCTCTGTGATCCCCTGGGGATACCTGGAGTTAGAGAAGGTCTGCAAACAACTGTGTGCAGCAAGGCTGATCCAGGCACTGCTCACAGGACGAAATGATGCTGAAAATAATGTGTCAGCTCACAGTTGCTGGTGATCCTGCTGGTGGGTGAGGGAAGGGCCCCTCCTGACTCAGGTCAGAAACCCCAATTCCCTCAATCCCCCATTTGCAGCACTGGCTTTCAAGGGCTGTGCTTGTTGAGGGGCTGCTCTGTAGTGGGATAACCACACTGTTTTTCATTTCATCACCTCTTTTTTAAAGGAGGCTGACAACGTCTTGTCCTCACTCTTGGCTTGGTGGAAGAAGGAAGCTGAAAGAAGGAGGTGATCTGGCAAAGCCAACAGCTGCTTGAAGCACTCCAGGCCTGTCTATGCACATCCTTACTCCCAAATTCCTAGGGTTTCCAGAGCAGCTAGCCAGAATGCTGAAAAAGCTTTCTCTTTAATCTCTTGATCTCCACTGTGTGTTTTTGCCAGTGCAGGTAAAACAGAGGTGCATGCTCCATGTACCAGTGTTTCCAGCAGGGTAAACAGGAGAGTCTTGGTAATTACTGAGAATGATCTGAGCGAAACATCTCGTCTCTGCAGCTGGTTCCTGGGACACAGGAGCAGGCAGGGCAGGCACACTTGACCTGCCAGGTATCACCAGTGTCTCTCTCTCCACTCAAACAATAAGAAATGATATTCATTCATTCTTTGCTGCGGCTAAATTCCAACTCAAGTGTGAAGGGAAGTTTTGTCTGACAGGTTTGCTGGGAGTGGTGGAGGGGGTGGCTGTGCTTTCAGAGATCCATTTGGTACACACATCCTAAATTCTTGAGGTGGTTCTCCCCAGGCTGCAGCTTTGCTTCAGGAGCTGGCAGGCCACAGCTCTTGGCATAACATCAGTTCTCACTTGTGATGTTACAGAAAATGACGAGATGCTCCACTGTTTGCTAAGGTCCAACCCTTGGAATAGGACACCACCTTTCATAAGCCCCAGAGAAGGCTCTACTGTTTTATTTTCTCAATTTTAATTTTAAGCAGAGAGACAGCCCAGGTGAAAAACATGAAGATGACATGCTATTTATGGAGAGTGGAATTTGGCATGCAGGTTACAAACCAGTCTGAATCCCACTGCATGAAAATGTTCAACAATGCTGCAGAGCCTGACTGCTTCCTCCCAGGCTTCAGTGGCCAGGGATGGTGCCTGAGGAGAGACAAGAACCAGGTACTTGTGCAGTGACAACTCCTCCAGCCAATTCAGGGAATCCACTAACTGGGTAAGGTGTCTCTGCTCTTCCCATGACATTCTATAAGCTTTGGCAGTTTCCTGGGGGAAGGAGCCATGTGGACATGCTGCCTGTCGTGCCTTTGGTTTGTTCTCTGAGTGGCTCCTCTCTGTGGCTTCACTCTGCACCTCTGGGCTGCATTAGCAGAGAGGTACAAGCACCAGTCCCTGGAGACCATCCACATGCCAGTCCTGGTGTGGCAGATAATGGAGAATGTCTGTGCACTTCATGTTGTGGGTTTTATTGTTCTGAGGGGTTTTTTTTTGTTTGTTTGCTTGTTTTGTTTTTTAATGAAGTTGGTGTTATCACGAGCTCTGGGCCAACTTTAGGTTTCAGTGGTGGAATAGAGCCTCTGTCTGGTTTGCTCATTATTCTCCTCCTGACAAGAGAGAAGTGCTAACCCTTAACAACCACTGCTCCACTTTGCTGCTGAGCACTGGGACTATCCTGTTAGGGAGTCATTCTCCCTCTTCTAAGGGTTTAGCTGGCTGCAGCCCAGGAGAGCTCCCTGGCACGGGCCATTTGAGGAACAGCTCGAAAAAAACCTCATCTGTTTCATCTCCCCAGGACAAACATGATTTGGAGGGGGTTCCTGTTTCTAGACACCTCAGCCAGCATGATTTTGGGCTGGTCAGAGACAGAGCAGTTGATGGGAGTTGGGAAGGAGGAGGGAGCTTCATTTTTAAGGCTGTCCTTGGATCTGTTTTGCAGGAGGTTTCCTATATCTGTCTGTGTATGTAGGACTCATCTGCTGAGCAGGTAGCAAACAAATGTAATTGAGCATGAGGAATGCAATTATTTGGACCTTGTCTACATTAGGAATAGTCTCCAGCTGGGAATTCAAGATTTCTTTCTCTCCCTCTTCTCCCATGCTTGAGGCCAGGTGGTTTTGGATGGATGAGGCAGCAAATTTGAGACAGAGGCTGGAAGCTGACTGCTCAAATGCAGGGCTCAAGGTGTTTGGTGGAGCAGGGGAGACTTACTTACCACAGAGCTTATTTACCATCTTAACTTGCTGCATCTTAGAGGATGTCCAGCTGTTAGAAACAAATGTTTTTGAACCATCATCAATAAATGCTGCAAAATAGGTGCCACAAGCCAAATTATTTTCCACTCCAGGTCATATGTGCTTCCCTTTTTTGCTGTTTCTAATCCAAGCCATGACTAGTAAGCTTCTCTCTCCCAAAGAGCTGTCACATAAGTGTAATGTTTAAGCTTGTTGCAGAGCAGTCAAAGCTTGCCTATCCTGCCTACCATCATCTTCCTGCAGATTTGGAGCTGTTGTCTAACCCACAGTGCTCCTGGGAGGAAGCACAGAAGTGGGTCCTTTTGTGGATGTGGAAATTTCATGGTTCTGCAGGTCCAGAAGCAAGGAGCTGGTGGGCTGGGATGGAAACATGGGTGCCAGGAGTGCAATTGTCAGTTTGTTTGTGACTTTGTTGCATCTCAATGTGAAGGTGAAGCAATGATGACTTGTGGGACATCATACACTCTGGTTCTGCCCTTGGTTTCATGCACACAAATTTGGGAGGTAAAAGAAAAAAACCCTCCACAAAACACTTTCATATCCGTAAACACAAAATACTGTGCAATAGGCTGAAGTTAAATTTACTCCTGTTTCAGAGCCTGGAGGGACCTTCAGGCATCACAACACACCTAGGGGAGATTGTGTGTGATACTAAAAAACAAATTAGGAACCTCATGTTGGGGCAATTACTACCCCTGTCTTTGGGGAGTTTTAGTTCAAGCCCTCTGCAGTGGTGTTACAAAGCATGATTATGTGACTTGAGGTGCTGTTAGATGCAAATTTTCTGGGTATGCAATCTCTCCATTTAATCAGTTATTTGTTTGCCATTTGGGTACAGAAAGTACTTTGTTTAAAAATTAGCTGAATACACTTCCAGTAACAGCATCAGTGGCCAATAATGAAAAGTAGCTGATTTACTACTAGTAAAGAGCATCCAAGAGCTCCCTGGTGTATCTCATTTACTCTGAGATTTACACAACACACAGTCAGCTAATTCCATGCATGGCTCCTTGTGTTCTCTGTTTATGCCCATTTAACTTTGTTAGAAACACATAAGCTGCCTCCTTTATTTGCTGGGTGTTCCCTTTAATTTGAATCCTACTTTTCATTTTTTGTGGATATCTCTTTGCTGTTAACATTGTTGTGTGTTGTGTGGTACACTGGTACTTTTCTGGAAATGGGTGAAAGAATTTTGCAGCAAGTTCATGGATTTTGTTCAAAGAACAGAAATCATCCTTGTTGCAATAGTGAACTGGTATCTGATGATGTGGAGTTCATCAGCAGCTCAAGCTGTGTGTGCACACATGTGGGAGTCTGGGATAGAGCAGTGGGCACCACATCCAGGTGAGAAACTTGAATAAAAGCTCATTGAAAATGGTGAAGTTTTTTCTGCACTTCAGGGGCTGAACAATGTGTGCACTGATTTTTCCTTATTCTTTCACAGCCCTCACCTGAGGTCACATGTAAAGATGAGATTGCTGCCTGGTGTGTGCAGGAAGGGCATCATGCTGAGTTCCTAATGACTGGCAGGGGCTCTGAGGTAGAAGAATAAATACTCACTGTGAAGAATAAATGCCAGTTATTAGTTTGGCATCTGAAGGAAAGCAACAAGACTCCTTTCTCTGTGGAGTAATGTGTGATTTCCTTTTAGAGGGAGATGAGGGATGGGTACCTGCCAATATGCAGCAAACACTGCCCTTCCCAAAGTCCTGCACCTCCCACATGAAGCAGATCACTCTCTGCCATGTGTATGACAGCCTTTCAGCAGGGGTTGTCACCTTGCAATATAAACCCTCTCAGTGTAAGCATCAATAAAGGAATCATGCTTCCATGCTAGCTGTGAAAATAGAAATGAAAGCCTGGAACACAAAATAAACCACAGCAGTCCCTCCTGGGGCTCTGCACCATGTGCAGAACTTGCTGGAGGAATATTCACCATGGAGGAATATGCTGTGCCTGACCTGTCATAGCCTGCTCCCTCTGGGCTCTCTGCCTCCAATTCTGTGAACTTGCTGAGCAGTTGTTTTGATGAACAGATATTGCAGCTGGATGGGGATGATCTCTGTTAAGAACTCTGTCAATTCAAATTTTTCTGTAGAGAACTACACCAGTCAGTCAAGCCTGCATCCTCTTTTTCTATGGGATGGGTTTAAAACAAACATCCTCCCCATGCCCTGGTGAATCCCTGGGATTTTAAGTATGGGATCCAGAGGATTTCCTAGTGCCAGGATTTCCAGGTGGTTCGAGCACTAACTTGGGACTTAGACACCATCACTGTGCCTTTGGATTCATCATGTAAGTCTCTTTCCAAAAACATTTGAGATTCAGAGAGGAGCCTCTCAGATTTAAGATTCAGATAGGAGCATCTCAGATTTTTCAAAGGCAGACAAGCAAGTTGACAGCCAGTGTCTGACTGATCTCTGCAAGTGTTTCACCTGGGTCACAAAATAAATAAATAAATCTTCCTACACGCCTTCTTCTCAGCAGCTTAATTCATAAATATCTTCCCAGATCTTGCAGTTCTTCCATTCCTCACCTGTGCTGTACCCTACTCAGGTAATTAATACTCCACTTTCTCACATCAGGGTTGTCAAGATGTGTTCATTAATGAGGTTTCATTAATTACCTGTGGTGGGAATGGGGGATAAACCAGTTTTTCAGATGAGATCGCCAAGAGGAAACTTTTATCTCTCAAAATACATTGAAAGAGTCTTGCTGCTGGGGGAGGGCTGCTTTTATCCATGGCTTCCAAAATCCCCTGTGCTCACTGTTCATGGCTCATGTGCATGATCCAGGGGCTAGAAAGGAGGAATGAAGACATTGGGAAGCAGCAGCAGCCAGACATGACCTGTCCCTGCCAGGGAAGGATGGAATGGCCTTGTGCCTGTTGCAGAGACTGAAAACAGGAGGTACAGGGCTGATGGAGAGGAACAGCTGAGTGAGGATAAAATGAGAGCTTGGCAGCACCTTCTGGGAGCAGGAGTGGGCTCATCTCAGCATGAGAATACTGCAGGAAGGGTGCCTTGCTGGTGCTTTTCACTATAGCAGTAATAGCACCGAGGATCAACCACATCCTCTGCCCCCTTCCCTGTCCTGGAGAGGGGTTCAGCAATGTCCTCATGGAAGAATTTGCCTCCTCCTCTTTTGCTCTGTCAGCTGCCAGGGAGGCAGATCAGGGGGTTTCTAGAGCCTCTGGTTGCCACGGGAAATATGTTTTTCTCCTAGATGTCAGATAACAAATTGTACCATGAGGGGAAAATTGATAGAAATCAGCATTTCCCCCCCTTTTTGCCTTACACCCTCATTTTCACATTACTAGTCTCTCTAATCAACTTGTGGGTGAATGCCCATCCAGTCTGAGATCCAGTCCTATACCTTGTGTGCCTGTTCCTGGTGCTTGCAGCTGTTGAATAACGAGTGTGCAGCAGGCAGGACATCTCCTGTCGGTGTTTTTATGTTCCCACCACTGAAGAGGTGGCAGTTCCCAGCCTGGTTGTGAAACAGAGGTGCTGATAGTGCTGATGTCAGAGGGCAGGCTTCACTTTCACGGTAACCATCTGTTTTCAACCAGCAATTTAATATCTCTGCAGATCACTGAGGAGATAACATCAAGTGTAATGCTAAATATATCTATGTGCATTTTAAATTCTGGGGTTTATTAGCTATCTCCAGCAGTTTCTTTGCCTGTGACATGGTAGCAATATGCATTTCTTCTATGCTTTTTAAGCAAAATCCAGTTTCACTGGTAAAATAATTCATCTGCTGCTAACTTTCCCTTTTTTGGGTTGACAAAATAGAAATGGTGGGTAACGGTTCTGCTTTTTTAATGCACTCGTTTGTGGTTGCCTACGGTTTAGTTAAAATCTAATTTCCTAAACACATTTATATTTCTAAGTTCCACTGCTGTAGAGATGCAAAATGTCTTGCAAGAGCTACTGAAAACAGGAGATTATTTCACTGATTTAGATTTTGTACAGCATAGAAACAGGGATTTATTTCATCAAGAATCCACATCACAGATATTTTTAAATGTTATGATGCCGGAGGATATGAAATTGCATGTCTCAGCTTTTCAGCTGTTCTGCTAACTTCTGTAGTGGCTAAGGAAGACACCCAAATGAGGAACATATTTTAAAACTACCCACAAAATAAACCCAAACAAAACCCCCTCAGTTCTCAGGGACAAGGCATGAACATAATGCAGCATTTTTTTCTGACTCATGACTTGCACCTTTAATACAACATTAAATATTGGTAGGGGACAGAGGCAAATGCACAAGGCATTCCTAAATGAAAAAGCAAATCAGGTATTTCCATGTGATTAGTATGCAGGCTTCTTTTTTTTAAGTTCCAGGTAAATTTCTTAGTTCAGCATTCAACATACTTTTAGATAAGATTTTTGTTTCAACCCACAGCATTCTGGACTAGTAGGAAGAGAGAGACTCCAGTCTGGGGAATCCAAATGTGCTGTAATGTTTTGATGATATTCATAAAAGAACACCAAAATTGTTTCTCCTTTCTTATTTTTACTCAAGTCTCATTTCCTGGGCACAGCTGGGCTGAGATGACAGAAATCTTTTGAAAACATCTCCTATATTGGGCACTTCATTCATCTAAGCATAAAATCAGTTTGAAATAATGGTGGTACAAACCTCAGATCTTGGTCCATATTTGCCCTCAAAGACATTTTCTTCCTACTTGGAATCACAGCCCAGTCATTTGGCTGTGCTAATTAAATAATTCCATAGTGTCCTGGAAAGCAATCTGCATTTGGGAGAGGTAAAAGTAGAAATGACCTTGGAAAGAGCCAACACTGATCAGAGGTGATGCATGGGGGGCTGAGACTGTCAAAGAGGATTTCTTGGACCTCCCCATCCAAAAAAATCTCTAGACACAGTGACAATTTCTGATCTCTAATTTTCCCTTCCAAACACATTTCTGAGAAACATCAGTACTTGGGGTGAGGGAGAGGAGTCATGGCTTTAAGTGGGCTTTAATGACTCCAGACCTCCCTAAAGACTTCTCTGGAAATGCAGTGCCAACTACCCAAAGCCTGTTGACTTGTGTTCCCCTCCCTAAAACGTTATTTTCAGTTTATTTTACCCATCTGAAAGCTAGAACAGGCCTAAGGTGAAGATCTGTGGCCCCTGTTCTCATGAGGGAAGACTAGTTCTCCTGAAAAAAGTTGCTTTTCCTTGCCTGAACCTGGACCAGAAAGAGAAATACATTTCATCTCAAGTTTAGGAATGCTGATGTGGCCCAGGAAGGATGGGCCTGGTGACAGCTGCTTGACAAAAGTAATCATAGTTTCCCCCTGCCCCCCCAGTGATTTTTAATTTGGCCCAAAAAAGAAAAAAAATGTGCACAGCCCTCTTTTTTTTTTTTTTGCTCTAAACAGGGCCAGTATGCTGGTGAAAGGAGACAACTCTGGAAAAAAAAAAAAAAAAAAGCTGTATTTATTTTGCAAAAGCTTTTCAGAAAGGAAAAAAAAATTGGTCAGAAAAAAACATCCAAAGCTCAATGTTTTTTAAGCAGTCCTGAAGTGTAAAGCTTCCACGGGTTTGAAATATCTTTCCTGACGCTCTGCACAATAAAATTAGGAAAGGTAGGGAGGTATTCTTCAGGTATGTTTTCCAAGCTCCATGGCTGCAATTAAACTGCAGCCATACAGCAAATACAGATATTTTTCACTTTTTTAAGTTAGCTGTTAACTATTGCCACTTTATCCAGCTGGAAATACAGCTGCATTTTTAAAAGATTTCTTACTAGAACTGTTGTTTTTCTTAGACTTTACTGTGGAAATTTTTTGCAAAACTTTCTCAGTTTTGGAGTTGAAAAAAAATGGCAACATCCAGTTTCTGTGGAATACTGCTTGCAAGGTTTAATATATATTTATTTTAAAGAACTGCTGTACATTGCTGATGCTGTAACCATTGCCATTGGGTCAGCCAGTATTAATGACAGCACTCAAAACACAATCACTTTTTAATTACAGTCACTGTCCTCTACAGAAGGCTTTTTTTTTTCCTTTTATGAAGATGATTCACGTTTTTCCCCGTGTTTTCAGGTTTCTGAATTCTCAGGACAGCTGGCAAAAGAGAAAATTCAAACGAGGTAAGTGCCCCTTTCTCTGTTTGGTAGGGAAAGGCTTCGTTTTGAGGCAGCCAAGCAGCAGAGCAGCCCCAGGAGACAGTGGCTGATTAAGAAGCCTGTGGGGGCTGGCAGTGAGGGCTGCAAGGTTGGAAGCAAAGCCGGTGTAGCCGCTGGCACTCGCTCCCTGCAGGAATAGGGAGCTCATTTTTGTGCTCTTCCTGATGCTCGCTCTGCGGTCGGGAGCTGATAGAAGGCAACGCTTCAACTTCCTGAACCCTCTATATAAAGCATCCTTTCTGCAGGGCTTTGGTTTCTTTTTTTTTTTTCTTTTTCAGAGAAAGGCACATTGTGCTTTCTGCTTTGGTTGGATTTTTGTGTTCGGCTCTTTGAATGGACAGCTTTGGTGGTGGAACAGTTGGAAACTGATTTCAGAAAGGCTCGAATGTATGGCAAGGAGAAATATCTTCACTGGAATGGCTTGGAGCTGCTCTCAGCAGTTTATTTACATAGCTGCTGTGTTGTGCCACAGCTACAAGGGTGGCCAAGCTTCCTCTTTCATCTAAACTCCTTTTACTTAAGGTATTAATTCACAAATAGCTTCAGCTTTCTTTATTTCTAGGTTTGTTTCTTTCAAGAGGTTATTATGGCAAGGCAGTGATTATTTAAATACTTGAACTAATGCATATATTAGTTCTTGTAATTTCAGATGTAGCAAAGAGCAAGTCAGACAGTCCCTGTCTGTTCATTCACACCACGATGGGACCCAGTGTGCCTGGACAGTGAGGATGCAAAGCTCACACTCACTTTCTAGTGAAACCCCCAAGAGGTCACCTGCGAGAGGTGTTCATTTTCTAATGTTAAGAAAAATGTGTTTCCCTCCAAGGGCAAGTCCTTTACAAGAGAAGGTGTTAGGAATTTAGCCAGAATTTCCTGTTCCTGCCTTAGCCAGGTTAAATGAAGTAGGTAAACCAGCACTGAATGCTCCATATTCTGGTTTTCTCACTATTCTCAACCAAGTAATGATGCTTATTTTGCATGATTCAGTGCTTTATTACGTTACTAAATCACATTTATCTCCATCAGGCCTCTTTACCCCAGGGTATTCTGTTGGTATAAGGTTTTTTTTAACCAGATGTTTGATGTTTTGTACAGTTCCAATACCAACATATTGTTTGAAACAACATCAGTAAAGAGTTAATTCCCACAAGGAGAAAAAAAATGCAAAACGCAGTCCCCACGGCTGGCTATCTCTCAAGAAATCAGCTCCTGCTCTGACGTTTGCTATAGGCAAAGTAAAACAAAGCTCTACCAGCAGTAAATCAATTCCTGTGTGCGGGTACTGTCAAAATGAGCAGTTCTGGGGCTCTCTGATCCAACCCGTGGGCCAAGCCACGCTGATTTTATTCATCCCAGCATTTTGCAATGCCATTGTGCTCAGGGAAGAGCTTTGCTGGCTCAAATATGAATATCCACAAGGTAGTAGGTGTCTTCAGCTGGTGTGGGAAACTACACTGGATGCCTTTAAAAACCAGGCCTTCCTCAAGTAAGCTGTTAATTGTGCATTGCTTGAGATAAGTTTATTAAAAATGCTCCAGCTACAGATGGGCTTTAAAATCAGAGTTGGATGTTAAATATCAAAATGTCTGGAATGATTTGTTCTTTTTTTTTTTTTCCTTGTCTATTAGAAAGATAAGAAAGGAACCCAAAGTTCTGAGTCCAAACTTTCATATAGCTTCATGTTAAAGCCCTGGGGTGCCTGCCTGGGTCTTGGCCTGCTCCCATCTACATCTATTGTATTAAAACAGTTAATGGCATTCTTCTCTTCCTCCTTTTCCCCTGCAGCTGGAAAGCACTATCCTCTGCTCTTGAGAAAACAAATATCAATGTTGCCTGTTGTAAAATCCTCTGGTTGGTGCAGTTTGCTTCCCTGGAGTGGCCCATATATCTGTAACTTCATCCAACAGGGAGGCTGTGTAGGTGTGTGAGTAAAACCTTTCCAATCAGACAATTCTCAAATGCATAAAAAGCTCAACTTCTGTCAGGAGCCTCCCCCATTTAGACAAGGTGAACAGGAAATTCAGACATCATCTTAAGATGTGAGGGGTGGAAGAGGAGCAGGAGTAGGATGACATCAGCCTATTTAACTTGGTGAGTTTTTGGAGTCTGAGGACTTTCTAATAAGTCTGAGGACTTTATAACATCTCAAGTGGATGCTCAGTGCTGCAATGAGGTGTTTCTGTTGGCCTGTCTGGGGATAAGCTGCTTCTCCTCTGTGCCTCAGCATTGGAATGAACATCAAAATCTAGGACATAGACATCAAGGTAAAATCTCCCTGCATTAAAATACAGTCAAATACTTCTATAGAGACTTAATGCCAGAGTGTGACTGCAGAGACTGCTTTAATATTTTCTTCTTTGAAAATTAGTAACAGACTAGAAATGAGAGTTGAGAAAGGAAGCCTTCCTCACTTTTACAATGTACAGAGGAATATGTGCACCAGAGCAGTCTGTCAGCACCAGCTGATGATTCCTGCATCTGGGTCCCGTTTCACAGCAAAGCCTGTACTCCTAGCTTTGGAACAAAAGATTACCAGAGATAACTGATGGAAAACATATCCCAGCTATTGACTAAGCAGCCTCACCTTCACCTTGCAGTTAATTACAAGGTTAAAATGGTAGTAAAAATATCCATATTTATCTAAATAACCCATTTGGTGTATTTCTGCTCCAGATAAATGAAGCAATGTTCCATCATAATGTCTGACCATGTTTTATCTTTTTCAATGTAGACTTGTTATGACAAAATCTCTTTCATTTTAATTAAATTTTTCCAGATACCATCTTCACAGAACTAGCACTCAGAGAGGCATAATCATTATTTTTAATAGAAGAGAGTTAATGCTTGTTAAAAATGCTGGAGGATTGTCACTACTTATGTTTCCTGTCTGCAAGGAGAAGAAGAGCAAGGGTTCTTCAGATCTGCTTTTCCAGGGTGATATTTCTACCAGTTTAAGACCTTGTCTACCAGAGTGGGTAAGTGCTGCCTTATTTTGAGCATACAAATCATCTGGTAACTTCAATGAGATTATTGGGGTGCTTCAATGGCACAGGTTTAAAATGAAGCTTAAATATTTGACTGCCTTCAGGATGTGACTTTTTCTGCAAAACTGCTGATTTCATAGGACTTATTTCTAGTTAATAGCTTTCACTGCTTGGAACTGGATTGAGATTTCCAGTTAATTTCATGTGTATCACTGGAGACCTAGGAGGTGGCAACAGCATTCAGCTGCTGGCACCATCCAGCCTGAGCCGAGATGAACAAGCCTAGAAGTGAAGGAGAATGCAGCCTGTGCCTTGATTATTTGGGGGAGGAAAGAAGCAAAGACGACTGCAAGCAAAGGACTCCTATCAGTTTCCATCTTTGCCATGGCAAACATATGCTAAGTATTTTCTAAAGTGACCTGAACTAACCTTCTTGTAGTGGCAAAACTTGTGGGCCCCTTTGTCAAGGACACAGCCTCCCTGCTGACAACCAAAGGTACCAAAGGACACTTCAAACGGCCCCAATAACCTGTGTTTAGGCAACAGAGCTATCCCTTCCTGATGGAATGGTCCCAAATGGGGCTTTGCTCCCAGGCACACCAAGGACAGACAATCCTGCTGCTTGGCCAAGTTCTGAAGTTCATTTTCAGAAAAAAGTCCCACTGATCTAAGGCATGCCAGGATTTCATTTACTGCTGGGAAATGTGAAACCGCCCTAGCTAAAGTATCTTAATTAGGCCATTAGGGCCTGGTATAAAATGGCTGAGATAAACAGGGTCAGGAGGGCAAAGGATATTGTCAATGCATTGTAAAGCCCTTGCTGCTCAGCTCAAGCTGTCCAGAACCACATTTCCATGAAATAAAACACCTGAGCCCTCTGTGTGGTGGCTCCTGGAGGGCCCCTGGGTCAGTGCTTTCCACGCAGTCAGCACGTGGGCAGGGAGCCAGAGCTTCTCTGCCCTCTGGTGCCTTGTGCTGCTTGGACTTTCAGTTTCTAATTCTGCTGTGTTTTAAATTAGTCCAGCTTTGGGGTTTGCTCTGTGTGTTTGGGGCAGTTTGAAGGGCCTCATTTTTGGTTTTCCTGTGCGAGGGCTGGTTCCTGAACGAGGGCTCTGGCACCTGTTCTCTTCATATGGCTTTTCCAGGAATGATTCAACAACTGTGGTGACTCCAGGGGACTGAGCTGGAAGATTTTGGGAAAGTGTCAGATCTAGGGCCTGTATGTGTGTGTGCAAAGAACCACAGGATGGATTGGGTTGGAAGGGACTTTAAAGCCCATCCAGTGCCACCCCCTGCCACGGGCAGGGACACCTTCCACTATCCCAGGTTGCTCCAAACCCCATCGAGCCTGGCCTTGGACACTTCCAGGGTTGGGATGGCCACAGCTTCTCTGGGCAACCTGTGCCAGGGCCTCAGCACCCTCACAGAGAATACACTACTCCTAAATAACCTAAATCCACCCTTCTTCAGTTTAAAACCATTCTCCCTTATCCTATCACTCCATGCCCTTGTAAAAAATTATTCTCTAGCTTTCCTGTAAGCCTGCTTTAGGTACTGGAAGGTGCTGTAAGGTCTCCTCAGAGCCTTCTCCCCCAGGCTGAACAAATCCCACTCTCTCAGCCTGTCTCCATAGGAGGAGCCTTTGCCGGTGTCTTTGTATCCCAGCGGGTACAAATTAAAGTGGCAAATCCAATATATTCACCATAAGAGAACAAAAGAGGGACCTCTAGAATGGCATAACATACATCTAGATGGTAAAAATGTTTTTTTTTGTTTTTTTTTAATTTGGAGACTCATCATTTCTGATCTCAACAATTTATGCTCAGAAGTGCAATAAGGTTGGAAGTTACAGATCTGAGAGATAAATTTAACTGTGAAACCCCCAGCTTCTTACTCACTACCAGCAGTCTGCACTCTCATGACTAGATTAATATCCTTATAAATCCAGAGTTAGTATTTGATCAGGCTCTTAGACCTCAGTTATTGGGGTTTTTTTGTTTTTCTTTTTACTCCAAATTGTATTTTTTAAAAAATTCAGTGGTTAACAAGTACTACCACTGAGTTTGCTTGTAATTAGGAGAGCTGTCTCAGGGAGGTAAATTATACCTGAAAAAGTAGAAATAGTTTGATTCTTAGAACTGTTAGTAAAAATCACATTTTTGTTCAAAGAATGCACTCTATTTTTAAGAATAAGAGTCCCCAGCTAGGGATAGCCTTACCTTGGAGCTGAACACTTCCATCCACTGCTGGATGCATGGTTTGGTGGGCTGGTCCTTGGTTTTGGGCAGTCAGCTGAAGCAGACTGGGTTTGTGCAGCCCCCCTGAGCCCCTTTGGCCACCAAGGCATGGGCTGCAGCCCCTCTGGCAACCGTGCCCTCTTCCAGGCTGGATATTAGGAAAAAGTTTTTTACAGGAAGGATGATAAAGTATTGGAATGGTCTGCCTGGGGAGCTGGGGGATTCACCATCTCTGGATGTGTTTAAGAAAAGACTGGATGTGGCACTCAGTGCCGTGGTTTAGTTGAGGTGTCAGGGTTGGGTTGGACTTGATGATCTTGGAGGTCTCTTCCAACCTGGTGATTCTGTGATTCTGTGTTGAAGGAGCTCTGGCAACCCCACTCTGGTGAGAGTAGGGAGGCTGCAATGCCCTGGGCAGAAAGGACTTCCAGAATACTCTCTACATTGAGGGTGGGTTTTTTCAATTGTTAAATTAGTGGTAAATTTCTTATGGAAATGTGTGCTGTTGTGGGTGAGAGGAGCCCCAGCTGAGAGGGGCCCTCAGCCCTGTGTGTCCCTGTGAGCAGGGAGGGCTCAGAGCAGGGCCCAGGCTCTGCTCCGTGGGGCCCAGCAGTGGCACCAGAGCCACGGGCAGGGACTGAGCCCAGGAAATTCCACCTGGACACGAGGCAGAACTTCTGTCCTGTGCAGTGACTGAGCACTGAACAGATTGTCCAGAGAGGGTGTGGAGTCTCCTCACTGGGGATATTCCAGACCCCTCTGGACACAGCCCTGTGCCCTGTGCTCTGGGATGGCCCTGCTGGAGCAGGGAGGTGGCACCAGCTGCCCCACCGCAGCCCCTTCAGCCTGACCCATCCTGAGATTATGTGAACTCCTGCACTGCACTGCAGCATGGTTTGCTTCTCATTAACAACATTAATTAAAGGAGTTGTGGTTCCTGAAGTTTGCAAGCCGTAAAACAGAGGGTGGCACCAGGACACGACCACACCAAGCACAGTCTCTCAGCGGAGGGGTGGGCTGTGGGGAAGGGACATCTTCCCCTCACGCTCCCCGGTTTCGGCTCTGCTCCCCTCAGCCGCTGCGCCCGCGGGTTCCAGCACAGCGAGGAATCACTGAGGGCCCGCTCAGGGGTCTCGGCAGCCCCTCCCCGGCCGGCGGGGCAGCGGCATGCCCGGCGCTCGGAGCCGGGCCCGCGGCTCGGTTCCGGGCCC
>VZTR01005366.1:955811-1040616 GCA_013400775.1 Chaetops frenatus | reverse complement strand
ACGCGGAGGGCTCCGTCAATGGGTTCATCAGCACGCTGGGGTGAGTGAGGGCCGGGCGGCGGAGCCGTGCGCGCTGCGCGGAGCCGGCCCGCGGGCAGCGCCGGCGGCAGCGGCACAGGAAGGGGCGGCAGCGCTGCTCGGCGGAGCGGGGAAAGTAGGAAGTGATGGGGAGCGGCGAAGGATGAGAGAAGTTCCCGAGCGGGCCCCGGGCGGCCGCGGTGCCGGCGGCGGTGCCGGGATCCCCGCTCGGCTCCTGCCGGGGCTGCGCCCCCGCGCCGGCCCGAGGGCAAGCACCAGAGCCCGCTCTCTGCCCTGCCCAAACGCCTTGCTACATTCTTTATGTATAGCTGACCTTTCTATTAATTAATTAATTCGGTTTAATTGCCCGTCCGAGAATTTTTGACAAATACGTAAAAGGCAAAAGCCTTTGCTTTCTTGCTCATCGTCGTAATCGGTTAAATGTGCATCCCTTTATTTCAGGTTTGTGTCCAGCACAATCTGGTTGTCAGTGATATTTATAGTCAGATGTTTAGCTTAATGGGGATGCTTTTCCCGCGAGCTCTCTCTTTGCGGGGTGAAAAGATGGATTTTAACTGTGGCTACTTCACGGAACCACTATTTGTTTCAGTTTTTTATTGACCGGGGCCACTGTAAATCACCCTTTTGGAATCCAGGAGGGAAAGCCTCAGCGCAGAATGACAGGGATACACTGATACATTTCTTTACATTGATACATTTTTTAAAACCATCGCGTAGTTCGGTCGCAGTGACATGTCCCGAGGGTGCAGTGGTTCCCTGTGGTGCTTGTAGGACAGCTGCTGGAGTTTCAGTGACTTTGCGGCATGTACTGAAACCTTTGCCACTGGAAACAGCTCCTGAGCTGAATGGCTGTAAGTGACGCTGTTTGCAAGGCAGGTCAAACTCTAGTAAATATCTGCTTAAACATTAGTGGTACCCTCGGAGTAGTGGTGAAACTTACTAAGGCAAGTTAATATGTGCCTGGGTATCGCTCCTGTGCTTGTGTTAGGCTTCCTGTGTTCTGAGATCCCTGCAATGGGGGGACTGTTGGTATAAAAATGCAAACAATAATGCCTAAGTTAACTTGGTGTGCTGCTGAAAAGAGGTGGTGTTTGAGATCTTTTATATTTTTTGAAATCTTATAATGGCATCTGATCCTTGCTGTTCACTCTTTTGATCCCTTGACAAGTGTTTTTCCATGGTTTGTTCCTCTATTTGTTAATTTGGCGCCTCGTCTCTCCGTGACTCCCCACTTTGTCTCACATCTTTTGTTTTGCTGACTCTTACAGCTTTAAATCCTGTCTGAAAACTTTTGCTTTCTGCAGCTGTTAATTGCTAGATATTGTTTCTTATTCTTGTTCTCCCCAGCACTTCCTTTTTGCTGGCACGGTCTGTTGTTGGTTGGTTGTGTTGTTGTGTCTCATCGCTGGGTTCTGTTATCCGGAGGAAGCTGAGCGTGCTGTGCTTTTGCTTTTCATTGTGTTCCTCCTTTCTGAGAACACCTGCTCGTGTTGTGGATGTTCCTGCTGTGGCTGGTGCTTGTACAACTGTCACTTGAATACGTGTTGGCATCGCCCTGTCACAGGATTCAGACTGCTGATCCTCCCCTGATCCCTCGGAGTTAAGGCAGGACATTTACTCCCAGTTTTATAGAGGAGAAGCCAAGATCCAGGCTTGCCTAGGGCACATGGGAGCTCTTTACTAGAAGAAACAAGTGAGCTGGAGCCAACACTCTCTATCCAGGCTCTCCTTTAGCCAGAAAACCCAGCTCAAGAAAACTACCTGGGATGAGACAGGAGTTCGAGAATGCTGTTGTACCTCTGTTGGCTTCTCAGTACAGCTTTTTTGTGCCCTGCTCTCTGGCATGGTAAAGGCAGCTGCAGAACCAGGAGCCTGCAGTGGAGGAGCTCTGGGAAGCTTGAAGTCACCCATAGAAAACTCCCATGACTACTCAGTGGGAATGCTGACCCCTCTGCTGGTAGTACAAGAGCTTGGACTGAAATTTAAAATTGTGATGCCAAGTGACATTATATGTGCCAGCTATTGCAATTGCTGCCTTTGGACTGGTTGCAGCAACACAAGAGGCAGAAAAACCTCTTATGTTCAGAGGAAAAGCTTGGCCAGCTGCACTGTTGGTGTGCAACCACTGCTGAACTCCTGCACCTTCTGCATTCCTGCAGGTTCTCTGCAAATCTCTGGAAAGAGGAGGCCTCACCTTCCAACGGTGCCTCTGGTTGGTGAGGACAAAGTGGGATGGGATTGGGAATGGTTACTTTCTTCCTTTGAGTGATGTGAATCCTTGTTTGATTACTCCTGCTTGGATTGCTCAGGGTGCTGTTCTGAAAGGTTAGCTTGCCCAGCACTACTGAGCCCATTGGGGAGTCTCATGCTGGTTCAAAAACTTGAAATCCAGCTCACAACTAGTGACTGTTCAGCGGGGAGAGAGTCCTGTTTATTTTAAGCTGTCAAAGGCTAATTGTTTCTTAAACAAAGCAGGAGTGAGGCCATTCTATAAATAAGGTAAAAAAGTGCACAGCACCCCTCCAAGCAGGGCAAGTCTTTCACATCAGTGGACCTCACTCCTTGAAGGGTTGATCCAGCTCAACACGAGTTTTGAGGGAAATTTCTAAGCACAGGCTGTTTCTTCAGGTTTGGAGTATTTTTTCCTCACTTGCCAGTGCAGAAATTTTTATGTGCTCGGAAACCTCAAAGCTGAGAGGAAGATGTAGCTGAGTTGTCCGGATCATGTGTTGGGCCAGGTTAATATCTACCATAACCCGAGTGTGGAAATCTTCCTCTGGTGTGGTTTAGGAGGTGTAAATCAGCTCTTCAGGTGAGCATCTGAGAGGTGCTAGGTGAGGGCAGGAGTACATTTCCACAAGCCCCTCTACAAAGAGGATTTGAGAATTGCTGGAACAACATTCTGGAATTGGGTCCCAAAGGCTTGGAGTGCCTCTTGGAGCTGAAGAAGCCTGTGTTCTTGCCCACCTTGTCTCTGAATGGTTTCAGTGCTATAAATGGCTGTTGGACATGAGCATGTAAGCTCTGCTTTCAGCTTTGATCCCTCTTAGTCAGAAGAGGAAACTGAACCTCTCTTCCACACCTGGGGTTAGTGCTGTAGGGTGGGATGGAAGCAGGGAAGTTGGGCACTGCTGCTCCAATTCTTGCTGCCAGGTCTATATTTTAAAAGAGAGCAGTTTTGCTTGGTTTTGGAAGAAGAGGTGTAACCATCTGTCTTCAGGAGAATGTTCCAAGCTGTGGATCCCACAAGGAGAGGGGCACCTCTAGATCATGGTATAGGAGAGGGCTTCAGGCCTCAGAATTTCCCTTTGGATTCTTGAGGTACTGAGAGCCCAAGCTCTCAAGTCCCTGCTGTTTTTTTCTGCTTGGCTTTGGGCTTACTCTGGGTTTGGATGCTGCTTTGAGGTGCTGATGATGTGTAGTCTGGCTTTTCCAACCTCAGGGCTCTCTGAGCTTTCTCACCTGCCCTCCTCCCTTTTAAAAAATGAGAATGCTTTTGGATGTATGAGCTGATAGTCGAGGAAATGTTTGGGAAAAGCAATTAACATCCATTGGTAGCATTCTGTCACTGCAAGATATGTTTGATACTGGGTTATTGAACTGTGCTAATACTGTAGGGCTTTCCCTTATTTCTTTAGCTTTTAGTGTGTTTTAGCTTCTGCACAGTTGGAGGCCTTGCATCCCAAACAAGATGGGCCAGGCAATGAATCCAGTGGTCTCACATTGTCCTAGGCTGGTGTTGAGACCTCCTTTCCCAGTATTTCGGCTGTGAGTGCTCTCAATGATGCATGGTGGCAATTAAAACTGCATTAATCACCTATCAGTACAATGAGGGGAAGAAAATATTCTTAATTGGAGAGGTGGGGGAAAAAAAAAGTAAGTAGTGACAATAGCCAGGATCAGCTGTAGGAAAGTTTGATGATGGGCCTGTTAGTCACCATGGGGAGCTGCATTCCTGTCTCACCTCCATAAATGTGAGAGATCTCCTGGAACATAATTAACAGAGCATGCAGCAGGACCCACCTGCTCTGTGATGGATGGCCCTGGATGACGAGGGGTGCAGAGACTTACTTCTAATTAGCAGCAAAAAATTGTGTTGTAAAATATTTTGGACTCATTTCCTTGCATGTAATGTTGATGTTTCTTGAACAGCTTCTCATAATTTGTAGAAGTATTTGCTGGAACTTTCTTGCTTGAAATATCTCAGATTTATTCATGCTTCTTCACTTGGTTTTTGTGAATTAGTTGTCTTGTTGAACTTGGACTTCACACAGGGGTTAAGTCAATCATACTCTGAAGAGACAAGATTAAGTAGAAAGTATTTAAGAAACAGCATAAATCAAAATACTGTAAGTATAACAAAGGCTAAAATATGTCATCTTGGTGGCTTCAGGAATGGTGTTAAGAGAAAAAATGTAGTGACTGATGATGCTTCCAAGACACCAGTGTAGTGTTTTCATCAGTGCACTCATTTTTTCAACTTTTTTCTCCTGCTGTCTGTAAGTGTAAGCTATGGTTAAGGAACAGAGTATCCATCCTTTAATTAGTAGCAAATTTTTCTTTGATGTGCCAGCTGGAAAAAGGTAATTAGTCAGGAAAGAATAAAAAGCCTGAAGAAAGTGAGAGTGGCATAACTAGAATTACTCATAATCTGATTCTGACACATAGAGAATCAAATAATGCCTAAAAGAGAGAAGGGAATATGAATTTCAGCTTTTCTGTGGGAAAAAGTACTTGTATGTTTTGTTTCCTAGGTACTTTATCATCTAGACTGATAGAACCAATGAAATTTGACAGTTTTGATTGTGTGATTCTGATTTTTTTTTTTAAATACTGTGTAGGATTCAGGAATATGTTTTCTTGGTTGTCTTTCTAATGCAGCAGCCCTGGTCTGAATTCTGCACCTGCTTTGAATATATGGTGATGTACACTTTTCAGCTACACGGTGTATTTCTTTTCTGTGATAACTAATAAGCTCTATTAGATGCATTATTAAGTACTTGCATTGATCTTACAATAAATGCCATGTAAGTGGAGATGTAGGCATATAAATACACCTCTGTATCTCCCATACCTTGCTATTCAATCCATATATCAAAGCTCATATCCTCTGTAATTATCCACTCTCACTAGCAATTAGGCACTGCTCCAACTTTTATAACAACCTTATTTTGATGCTTGTTTCAAATATTCTTAACAGCAGTGCCATCTTTAAATAAACAATGAGACAAAGCTTTCCACAAAGCAGCCTCAGGGGAGTGCAGCAGGGCCATGAGCCCCGGGGGAAGCTGGTTTGTTTCAGAAGTTTTACTCGTACACAGAGCACAGCCTGGGTGTGAGGAAACATAACATTAGACTTAATTACAGCAGTATGATTTATGAGGCTGTATGCTTAAATGTAATATCCTTGGTTCAAAGGGCTCATTATCAAACAGAATTGGAGAGAAAATAGGAGTTAGGGAAAGAACTGATTGATTGATGTGGAAGTGGGTTTACCCATAAGCTGCATGGTGGTAACTGGAAATAAGAGAGGACTTGGATTTTGGATTGAGACAGGACATATGGCTTCTGTAGCTCTCAGCTGGGCTGTGGGTGATGTGGACAGTAGTCAGGAAAGAGAGGGGAGATTGTTTGACCTGTGTGACCTGAAGTCTTTTCTACCTTGCTTTTACATAATGAGGGGATTGAACTAGACCACCTCTACGTGGTTCTTAGTGTCACTAGATAGCACGGTTACCCTGTATTTTAAAAGTGGTGCAGAGGAAGAAGTCAGTCAATCTCTGACTTCCCCAGCCTGGAAGATTGTTTCCCAAGGGGCACATGGACCTTGGCTTGGCTGGGTGTTCCACAGCCTGGCGAGGTCTTTGGAACCCTCCTTTGCCAGTGCTGCTTAGCTGGAGCCTGAGCCTGTTTGTTGGGCAACAGCACAAAGTTGTGTCCTCTGCACTTGAAAGTCTGGTTTCTGCTTGCTTTGAAAGGTCTCCTACTTCTTGTAGCAGAAAAGGGACATGGATGAGGTTCCATCACTTTGATACACTTGGTATCACAATGGAGAGAAGAAAACCAACAGTAGTTCAAGGTTTACTGTTTTACCTTGTCTGGTCTGTGTTTTGTCACTTGATTAGAGATGCATGTTTTAATTCTGTTAAGGATATAATCCCCCTTATGACTGATTCCTTTAAACCTTCGTTTGTTATTTGTAAATCTGATTCCATCTAATTACTTGAACCAGCAGTTCTACCACCATGTAGATGTGTAGGCACTTCCTGACCTGGGTCCTGGTTTCAGCTGTTTATGGTACTAAACCTTGGTGTTTGGGACCCAGGGTAGATGCCTGGAGCTGAATGTTTTGGTGTGGAAAGTTTCAAGTAAAATGGCCTTTCTGAGAACAAGATTAGCAAAAAAAAAAAAACCAAAACAAAAACCCAAGCAACCACCAAACCAAACAAAAAAAGCATGTTATCCCATTTTTTAAAAAAATCCCAAGGGTCTTGCAGATGTGTGTCAAGAGTCTTCCTGAGCTGCTGTGCTCCCTCCTGCCCCAATGCTCCAGCATGGAGGGCTTCTCTTTCTCTGCTCATGAGGAGTTTTGTCCAGGTTTGGCAGGTGTAAGTTGAGGAAGGATTTCACCCTAAGACTTTGTGGGCTGTCATGGTACCTGCCTCTTGCTGAGGGGCAGCAGTTTTACCCAGCAGGGGCAGCTTCTCTCTGCTGACACTGAGCACCAGGAGCCCTCGACCTGACCTGCAGAGAGGGCTGTGAGAGGTGAATCCCAATTCCCAAAATTTCCAGATCCCTTTTGGGGGATGGTCACAGGAGAACTTCAGTTGTCCAGCTGCTTTGTGTTCCCTGTCTCTGGAGAAGTAAAAATAATTTCTGATTTTAGTGCCTGAGGTCACTTCAAATACAAAACAAACTTAAACTGAGAAATGACATTCCTGCAAGGTAAGGTTTTGGAAACAGATAATCAGAAACAGTTAAACAAGAAAAACACAAGGTTAAAATGTACTTATTCATATTTGATATTAAGTACTGCTTGAGGTTTTGAGGGGCTGTTTTGGCTGTGGTAGCCAAAGGGTTGTGTCAGGAATGGTCTTGTTGCTCTTTCTGTGCCTCAGTCTCTGTCTACCTCTTATCTTCATTCGTTTTCACGTTTTGATTGCTGTTGAGCAGAAACAAAGCATTGTCCAAAGCATGTGATTTAAAAACAATTCTTACTCATTGCTTAGTAATAAAGGAAAGAGGACCCTGAACAGGGAGCTATAGGCTGCAGAAAAGAATGTGAGGAAAACAGCCTCCCCTGTCCTCCCAGTGCTCTCTTAGTGGATGATGAAGAGGAGGAAGAGAAGTGTGTTGATGAATTTAGGATGAGAAATGAGCAGAGCAAGTGTTGGAAGGGAAGTGGGGCTGAAGAGAAGCAGGAGCTGGACAGTTACCAAGAGATCTGCAGCGCCTGCTGAGAGAAAATAGCTCTGAAAGCTACTGACAAACTTGGTTCTTTTCAAAGGGAAGAAGTCAGCTTGCCATTGCCACTGTTTACTTTGATATTTCAAATGGTTGAGGCCTATATTAAGGCTAGTATGGTTTCAAATACTTGAATATTTGTTTGGTTTCTTTGTTCTGAGGGTTTTTGGCTTTGTTCAGGAAAATGCATGTTTTATGTCACCTTCTCCAAGAGAACGTCTGAGGTAAAATGCCAGTTCCTCAGAAAGAAATTGCAGTTTTAAGATTGCCTGTGGTACTTTTTGTAACAATGAAAGTTATATATAACGAATTGTGGTACTTGGTAAACTTCTTATATAATAAAGTTTGGGCAATTCATTTGGAATGTCCCTTTAGGTCACTGCTGCTGCACGAGCGAAGGTATAGGGTTGAAATTTATGTGAAAATACTTGGCAGGAGGAGGCTGGAAGAGCATATCCAAATGTGGTGGTTATCATTGTGGGTCCCTTCCAACTCAGCTTGCTCTGTGATTCTGTGATTTGATACCAAGTTAAGCTTCCTACAGCTCTTTTCTGTGTGATATTAAAACAGTAGTCAAGTTTTTGTTCTTTGACCTCTGACAGATAAAAATCAATGTCATTTAAAAGGAAAATCAACAAACAAACCCTGAAACGAGGCTCTTTATATGAAACTCAAAATACAGAAACTTCTTATGATCCAGTGCTTGGGCTTCTTATCTTGATTTTCTCATAGAGGCTTGTTTGAATTTCAAACAGCTTTTTTATTCCCTGCACTTGACACACACAAGTTAATCAGTGGTGCAGGGGCAATTGAAAGCATGCAGAATTAGGGAAACAACTGCTTAAACTTTTAGTAAGCCCCAGATTTTTATATCTGCTTCCCACTGTTAAAAGACAGTAATCCAGTTCTTAAGAGTAAATTTTGGGTAGTTGTGTCATGTCCAGCACTGTGATGTGGAAGGTGTTCCTGCCCATGACAGGGGGTTGGAACGAGATAATTTTTAAGGATCCTTCTAGTCCAGATTATTCTATGATATAATATATATTCTTTTCCTCAGAAAAAGTAACTCACAGAATTGTAGCAAAGTTTCAGGACATTATTTCCTATATAAGTGATTTAAGATGTAGGTCCTACACCTGCAAATTTGTAGACATAAACTGCAAAGATGTCATGAGACAACTTTTTAAAAGAACCTGTTGAATAGGATACAAGTTCAGATTTTCTGCTTCCCTGGCTAGATCTTCAGGAGAATTAAAAAGTAAATTAGGATGTGATCAAGAAACCCCTCAGAGGCAGAATCCTGGCTGTTCAGAGAGGGCACTGCTGTGGCCCCCGGGCAGCTGCAGGGTCTGGCTTAGAGGTTTGCTCAGTTTGTGTTAGCAGTGGCTTCTCTTGCAGAAACAAAACAAGGTCAGGACCTGGCAGGCAATTAAGTCTTCTCTGTATTAACTTTTGTAGTTGAACAGGTTTTTCTGCCACTGAAGGCAAGGACCAATGAATGTCCCACACCCCCTCCCCGTGTAATATCTAGGATACAGTAAAACCATGGTATGTAAAGTTTGGTTGTAACAGCTCATTTGTAGGGCCGTGCTGTACTTGGGGCTGGTGGAGTCTCATCAGGCAAGTTTGGAATTTAGAAATGAGGTGGTACACAGGTGATTATATTCATTCAGAAATTGTATCATGGCTTTGAAACTGCTGAAATTGGAGGTGCTGGAAGAGTCATGGCTGATTTGCAAAATGTATGATTTGGTGGTGTGTAAGCAGGAAGTGGAAAATGGTGCAGGAAGTGTGATGTTGGCAAGACAGATAAAGGAGAGAGAGCCCCAGCTCAGCAGTATCTTATGGAGGCATCACTGGAGTACCTGGCTGAATATCTGAGCATTTTTTTCTGCCAGAGAATTGGTAATTATGACTGTCCACTGACACAGTTGTGATTTATTTCACAAAAGCACCTGGTGCTTGTGAAGTCAGGCACCAAAGGGCACTGCAAAAAGGAGAAACTTGGCTGAATGGCTTTTGTAGATGTAGAAACAAGAATAAACCATCTATGGATCATAGGAGAATTTGGAACTCCAGGTATTTTGCTAAGTCTTTGAGGCTGCAGGCTTCCAGGAAAGACACCCTATCTCAGTGTGCCCACAGGCTGACGGATGTGGGTAGGAAGGATCATTAAAGACTTCTACCTTCAACTCTCTTATTTTATAGATTCAAGGAAACTAGGGCACTGTGTCCCACTGCTTTTGAGGAATTTAAAACAGGTGTGGATGCAAATATGAATTATACTCCAGAAGTTATTTTGTTTGAATATAAAGCAAACCTCTACATTATGAAGAAATTTTGGGGTGATGTGGATTGTGTAGAATATCAAGCACTAGGCTGGAAAAATTTATTCCAGCTTGTTTGGTAGCATGAACATCTCTTGAATTAAATTTTACAGGAGAATTTATGAAGTCCAGGGACTGACTGGATTGGAGTGAGACATAATGAATCAAGGAGAATTCAGTCCCAATTACACCTTGTGCTTCCTTTTCCTATGTAGTTGAAATATGTGTTAAAATAGTCCACCCTTGCAGTGACAAGTGCAAAGACTAAGAAGACCAAGTTCCTGTCCAGATCAAGAATAAAGATTTCCAACAAGCTGAGGTGAAAGAAAGCATTTTTTTCAGTAGCTGCTTTTCATCTATTATCTCAGTTTAGCAGAGGTCGTAGGAGAACTAAAGGAATTTTATCCCTTTAGCCTGAAAGGACTGAAAATATCTTGTCAGCTTTTCTGTTCAGTCAGTTCAGTCCTCTGAGGATAATGAAGATATTGTATTCACAGGCTTGCCTGAGTGATGAAATGTCTTCAAGTATCTTCAAATGCTGTCAGAGTGGTCTCTACACCTTGGCTGTGGGGATCTGTGTTGGTGGATGATGTTACCCATTGAAGGAGCTTTGGAATTTCTATGTTTTGGCTGGGATTTGGTGGGGTTTTTTTGTGTGCTGGTAGCTTGAGGGATCAAATCTGATGCTTGTTTTCTAAGGATTGTTGAAGGCACTCGTTTCTGTTAAAAAACAGGTGCAGGTTTTTTCTCCCTGACTTTTGCAGCCAAAAGAAATATGGATCTGTTTTGTAGGGTGGACCTTAAATACCTTCTGTGAGTTCTCAGTCCTTCTCCATATAAAATGGGACTGAATTATTGTGAATGCAATGAGATGTAGGTTGTTTAGTCTAGTTGAAGAGGAGAGGGAGGAGGATTTTCCTGTGCATTGTGAAGTATAGTGGTAGCTCTTTCCACGTGCTTTTGTCCCAGTCTGGGGAGGAAGGATTTTCTCTTTGGAGGCTGCTGTTCCCACCTTAAACTGGCACCTGAGCATCCAGATGAAATTCTGTGTGTCTGGATTTCTGATTCATATTAGTCCCAGTGTGGCAGCAGCTGCTTTCAAATGGGTCTTGCCCAGAGGGGTTTGCAGGGAGTGCTGTGAAGTCTGATTTTAATTCTTCCACCTCGGCTACAGCGTGCTGAGAGGAGGGGAAGTGGGATATTTGTGCCATCCCTTGCAGATGGAGAACTGAGCACTTGCTGGTCAGCTATTTTCTGGGCACTGTGTTGCTAGAGTAAGTCAGCAGAATATCTGATTTAAATGCCATTGAAAGTCTGCCCTACAGCTATGACAAGATCTCTTCAAAGTTAGTTGGCAGGAACTTAGCAGAACTTTGGTGAGTTAAGTGCTGTGATACTTTTCTTCTAATTTCAGGATGACAAGTTAGAGACAAGCTTTTCTGTTGTGTAAACACAGAGCTTTAAACACAAACAAATAGTTATTTTTGGTGCTCCTTTCCTATGACAAAAATTAAACTTGAAAGGTAAAAATAAACAAAAACATGTTCTAAAACCTTTTCAGATTAAAAGTTACAAAAAACAAAGAACAAAGGCTCAAGCTCACTTCCAACTCATGTAATTGCTGACAAAAAGCTGCAGTCCAGCCAGATGAACAGCACCTTGTAAGGTACAGGAATAATTTGTAGTTCTTTTAAGTAACCAGAGTAGCAAGCAGCACATCCATGCAGTGGAATAAATCCTTGTCTCTCCTTCACTTTTTCTAAGAAATATGATAATATTTAGGTTTAACCAATATCAGTTTCTATCTTAATGGATCACAAGGGAGCAGTTAACTTCTGATGTCTTATTTAGGGCACTGTAGCGATGGAAGAATTTACATGTGAGTAAACTGTGGTATCAGAGATTATTGTGTCTTTTGCCTTGCTGAATAGCTTTTCAAACCACTGAGGCTGTGGATGTACATTTAGACTGCAAGCTGTTTTTTATCAGTGGCTTCACGTTACTGCTCCTCATCAAAACAGTTTATGTGAGTGTTTCTCTGCCCTCTCTAAGCAATAGGAACTCATATACTTAAGCAATTTAGTAGATGATTTGTGCTAACGGGGTTGACTGTTGCTTAGAGACCTTCAGGCTCTGAGAGGTTGTAATGTGAAATGAATGACCCAGATTAATGTTTACTTTTGCCCTTGCCTGCGTTTGGGTCACTTTAGTTCTTTTATTGAATGTTATGATCTATGGGTCTTGTAACTTAAAGGAGTGTTAGGTATGCTGTTTTATTTCCATCTGTCAAATCAGAAAATAGTGGAGAATTCTGCTCCAGAGAGGTGCTTGGGGCAAGGCTGGCAGCTGGGATTTCCATTTAGGGAGGAAGCTTGGGGAAGAGCATGTCTGTTTTAGCAGGAGGCCAGACCTTCTGCCACTCAGGCTGAAGCGTCTCAATGTCCTCTTAAACGGAAGTGTTAATCAAAATATAGCAGACTAATTGTTTATGTGAGTGGATGAGATTATCCCAGACAATGTGGGGCTGTTTGACTTGGAGAAGGAACTGTGTAACCGTATGCAAAGCTGCACCACAGCGATAGACGATTGGCTTTTTGATTAGGTCATAAAATCTGGGGAGGTGATAAAAACGGAGCTGATTTTTGGGTGGGGTGCTCTGCTATCTTTTCAGATCAGCTTATAGCTGTGGAGTGTTATTTACTATGCAGAAGTGAGTAGGGAATAGTAGCTGAGGCAGTGGGCAGGTTTTTAATCTTAATGTGCCAGGCAGCGGGTTAAGCTCTTGTGATAATGTGTCCGAGAGCTTCAGGGAGTGATAAGGAAAAGGTTAGAATAGCTTTACTCTGCTAAATATTATTGCACAATGTTAGATTAGAACTTTTTAAATGGGGGTTGTTTGTACCTATTAGTTTCACTTGAAACTAGATGTGAGCTGAGATATGCTTGTTTTTGTGTCCAGGTTCCCTTTGCAGGGAGAATGTGCAGTAGCAGTTGCTGCTACAAAGTCTCTGAGGGAACCAGGGTGTCATGGATAGAAACCCCAGGATTTCAGGCTTGCCTGTAATCGCATTTAAGACCTTGCACTGACACAAAGAGATGGAATATACAAAGCACCCGAAAGGCAGAACGCCTTCTTCCTGAGAAGAGCTGCTAAAATGTATCCCATTTACCTATAATTTTCCATTAAGTAAATAAAAAAGAGTGGTCTGAGAGAGCTGACATCTCAAAAAAAGAAAACAAGTGGCTTTCCATTGAATTTCTGCATGGTCCCCACCATGCTGGTTGAGAGTTGGTCATGAAGGAGTAAGGAATGCTGGCTACTTACTCCATCACCCATCACACTCTCACCTTGTGGAAGCTGCATGGTCTTCTTCAAACCAGGTCATTTCTTTCCTCCTGTCATCCCTCATATTGTTTCTGTCCCCCTCACTTGTGCCTTGGAGCCCTGTGCCATCCCACTGCCAGCCTTGCCCACACCTTGGATTCTGCCCCTTCCCCACCCACCTGTTTCTTGAGGCCATCAAGAACTTCTTGCAGGACAAGCTGAAACCCCCCATGCTGCAAGCCAGGGCTATACCCTGGGTGCAGAGGAGCTGATCCCAAGGCTGTCCTTCTGCCATGCCTCCTGCCCAGCCTGCCAGGCAGCTGCTTGCCCAGTGCTCTGACAGGTCCTGCCGGTGAGTGGACAAGGGGAAATGTTATTTTTTCCCATGTATACAATGAAAGGAAGCGCTGTAATAAATGGAGTGAGGTAAAAAGGTTTTCCCGGCACATTACCTTCTAACACTTCTTCATCCTGTTTCTCTGCTCCAGGTCCCACTCTGCTGTGGGGAGTGGGACTGAATTCCCCACAGCTGGCTCCTGCCAGCCCCCAAGGCTTGGCTTCCTCAGGCAGGGAAAGCCCTGCTTTGTCCTTCAAGGGGATGAAGGACATCTCTCCCTTGGAACTGGGCAAAGGAAGGTCTCTTGCACCCTGGTGCACTGGAGCTGGTGTAGGGAAGTGCTGGTTCATTGCTAATATAGCAAAAGGAATAATAAAGTCTCCAGAAATTATGTAAAAGACANNNAAAGTAATCATGCGTGCATCTGTTCTCTTGGTCTTCTTGGTTTTTGAGCTCTCAGAGCTGGAGGCCATTTTTCACATTTTTTGGGGCAGTGGTGACAGCAAGGAACACACACTCTTTTCCTTTCCAGTGAAAGTAGAGGGTTTTTTAATATCTCTCAATGCAGCATCAGGAAGGAGATCAGTAGAAAAGATACCAAAGATTGCAAGGTTTGGAATAAAATTTGTGATAGCATCACAGTTCTTCTAGGGCTGATTGCTTTGGCTTGATGAGCCTTTGCAGCAGGGGTTAGGTATAACCCTGGAGCTGGTTTGCCTTTGCTTTGTGAGGTATATGCTTTGGCACAGGAGGGAGAAGGTGCATTGTGTGTGCCTGGATTGTGTCTGAGACTGATCCAGAAGGAGGAACCATGCTCCTTTTTCCCAGGTGAAACACAGTCTGCATCTTTAAAACCCATGGATTCTGTGGGATCTGTGGCATGACTGTTGATAAGTGTATGTGTGTACAGCAGGATTGCACTTAAAAAGGAAAAATGAAGTGGATATCATTGTTCCACTTATCGTATCACCAAGTGCAGGCTTTTCTAGAAAACCTGATTTCTTTGTTTCTCTGCCAGTCAATTCCCAGTAAATGTATGTAAGTGATAAAAGACTCCAGTTTTCCCAGTAGAAAGTGATTATTTGCAGGCATTTTTCCTCCATTACGGTGTCAGGATAAGCTGTGCGAGGAGACCTGGAAGCATTTCCTTCAGCTGAAAAGAATGCTGCTGAACTGGAGGGCCTCAAGGTAAAAGGCCAAACTCATTTCTTTGGAACAGAGCTTGTTGTTAAGACACACCTTAGAAGGTGATCTGACTGACAGCTGACAGCACAGCTCCTTGGTGCTCAGCAGAGTCAGTGCTGAGAGCTCAGGTGGGCCAAAAATATCTGTATTAATAAATAAACACCTGCTCTCTGGGATGCAATAGCCTGTACTGCCATAAATGTTCCTGGAGTGATTTTTGCCACTAACGCTGTCCCCAGACCTTGAGCAGGGATGGGGCTGGAGGGGTCCTGGAAGCTCCTCCTGGAGTGTGCAGCCACCCTGGCATGAATGCTGAGCTCTGCTGAGCAGATGTGGGGTTTTCTGTGCCTCAGAGCCTGGGAGAGTCCTTGGGCATGTGAGCCTGGCTGTTGTGAGTGTAGCCTCCCTGTGGGAGATGCCAGCCGGCCTGGTGGTCGGTTTGAGAAAGGCCTGAAGCACTTTTGAGCTGTGAACCTGCTTGTTACGTCATTTTCTTGCTTTAAAATGATAATTACGAAAAGTTCCCACAAGTTGAGTGGGCTCCTTTTCCACCTTAACTTCACACCTGTCCACTCGCAGAGGAGTGACTGTTTTGCCAGCCTGCTGGTGGCTGCTGTTTCGTGACTCTCCTACTTCCCAGCTCCTTCCGCTGCGGCAGGAGCATTCCCAGGCATTTCCTCCTCAGGTTTCTGCTCCCTGCTGCTGCGTGGGACTCTCCCAAGCGAGTGTGTACAGGTCGGGGGGTAGGTGTGGCAAAGGGCTCCCAGAGCTGCTCCTAGCAACTGGGAAAGCAGCTCTGAGACAATCTGGAACAGCTCCCGAAATGATCTCTCCCAGTAGGAAACTGGCTCTGCTCGGTTTTGAAACAAGTAAATAGAGTCACTGTGATTTTTCAGCTGGTTTTTGTTTGGAAGGGGTTTTTTTTAAACTTGCTGCTGAAGAAAGAGAAGAGCAAAGAGAATATGCAAAAATACCAGGCCCAGCTGCAAAAATTTGTAAACATTTATTGTTGCAAAATGAAAATAAAAAAATCATACAATCCTTTGGTGAGAGAACTGGAGCACGTGTTGATGTGGAGGTATGTCCTGTGCACAATTCTCATTGCCACTGGTGAGAGCTGGACACATCAAAGGGCGAGCAGGGAATTCCTGCCAGCCAAAGTCATTGACCCCAGGGGCAGAAGTAAAGGCTGGAACCAGCAGCAGGATTTTGGGAGCTGGATTGCATGGTGGCTACAAGCTTGGTGGTGGTTGTGCTGTTCAACCTGAGAGCTGTCTCCTTTTATCTGAAGGCAAAACCAGGCAGCACTGTAATTCCAGAGTGCTGCCTTGGGAAGGGGATGGTCAGGAAACGTTCATGTTCCCGGTGTAAAGCCCAGGTTTGCACCCAGTGCCAGGATATTGCACATCTCATGGAAAGGGGCTGTGGCTGGGGGGACTCAGGTTGTGTTGTGTGAGTGTGCTTGGCCTTGAAGGCAGTTTCTGGGGCTGCTGAAAGAAGGTGCATTAAAGCAAGGATATAAAAAGTGCTGGGTCAGGTGCTGAGTTGCTGCAGAAAAGGGCTGTTTGACTAATTTCAGTGGAACGACACATGTTCACACTGGCCTGGGACTTGTCGCTGTTGTTGGCCTCTGAAATGATGTGAGGCCTTTCTTTGTTTGGTACCCTGACAAATAACAGTTTATAACAAGGAGGTGTTTTTTTTTTTTTTTTTTTTACTTAAACAAAAAAATAGCCATGTAAAATTTGCCTCTCCTGTGTGAAATGCACGGCAGAATGTGTAAAATGTCAGCATTTTGGTTGAGCAATGTTTTCCACTCACATTTTTACATAGTGTGACATTTTTACATAGTCTGCCAGGTTATTGCTGTTTGTTACAAAGTGGAGAAAGAACTTGGTTTGTTTTCCAAGATTTACATTCCAACCTGTGTTTGCAGGATTGGTAATTCATTCATGTATATTTGTGTATGTATGTATTTTTGTATGTATGTATGGGTTTGCCTATATAGATGTTGTCTTTCTGGATGCTGAGGTTCATTATAGGCCTTACAGTAGCATTTGAGGCTGGTTTGTCTGCTTAAACAACAATATTTTTACATTGTGCTATTTCAGCAGAGTTCCTAATTTTCTTCCTTTGCTTATGCTTCCTTTCTACAGTAAGTGTTGCCACTTTGATGAGTAGGTGTGACTGCCTTCATTATGGGGATGAAGTCACTTTTTGATCACTGGACAGATATTGGCATTTCTCAACAGTATTTTCCTGGGTAAATCTCTCCATTTTCATTAAATGCTGTTAACAGTGAATGATCCAGCCTTTCTGACTCCTTTTATTAGCATATTAACATAGTTCTCCAAAGCAATCCTTTCAAGTGGCCATTCACAAATATGTGCAAAGCTGAGAAAAAAAGCACAAATTCTTCTGTTGTAAACTGAACACAGATTGATTGTGATTATTTTATCTATGCTGTTGGCCTGGCTTTTCTGTCTCTGGCTGAATAGGTAACTCTGCATTGAGTTCTGCTTGATTTTGGGAACAGTGATGCTGTTACCAGGACCTCTTTTCTGAGGTCACTGTGTACCATGGAAATTTAAACCACTCAGTCAGATAGGGACTGGTTAGTGAGCTACACACCTAAAATTCACATAAAGATGCAGGGTTGCCTCTGACATTTTTAGTTTACAGTGGTCCTAGTGTCAGTGTTTCTAATGTGTGTTAGGTTGATAGACCCAATAATTCTACTTTATCTTTCTTACATTGACAGAGCTGAGTTGCAGACCTGTTATGAGTGGTTGTAAGGCGTGAGCAAGCAGAGTTAAAGTCACATGTGTAATCTTGATTTTCTGATTTACTTGTAAGTAAATTGTGTGTTTGCTTTGGGCCAAATCCTGTGTTTGTTACAGTGTTTGCATTCCATATGTAGCTAGCTGGAGTAAGGATTAATTGGAAATCTGGAGAGGTTAGTTTGTAATTGAAAACATTGATGAATGACCCTCAGTGTGAGGTGCTGACACTGCTGCTGCTCTGAACTTCATCCCACATGGCACTTTTGGGAAACTGGGATGATGGGAGTGAAATCTCGGCCTCAGAAACATTGGTGGAAATTTTGTCCATTCAAAGACAGCCAAGATTTCACCTAAAAGGAAAATGTTAGTAATGGAAAAATTGTCCAGTCCTCCAGGTGATGTGCATTATTAGTGGGTCTGTGTTCTGCAAGCCACTACTGCCTTCAGAAAGCTTCCCTAATACTTATTTTATAATTTCTGGTTTTTTTAAGCTTTAATACAAATTTCATCCAAAAGAGGGTTTGCCTGTGGAAGTGTTTTCCAATTAAATGCCTTTAGGCTGTCGCAACATCCTTGTATGATAGACTCCTACTTTTCGTATTAACAAAATAGAAAAGAAACAAAGGAAGAAATCAACCATTTCCTTGGGTTTATGGGAATGTAATTTGTTTCTCAAAGGCACTGAGACGGACTGAAGCCCAAACCTGCCTGGGAGCAGAGCAGCAGTGTTGTTGTGGAGAAGTGCAGCAGGGCTGGGTGTGCCCGGGGGCAGAGCTGGGTGGGATAGGCTGGCACACCTCCTCCCATTGCCAGTTCCCCATGGAATCACAGAATATCCTGAGCTGGAAGGAGCCACAAGGGTCATTAAGTTCGACTCCTGGCCCTGCACAGCACAGCCTCAAGAATCACACCCTGAGAGCATTGTCCAAACACTTCTTGAGCTCTGTCAGCCTTGGGACTGTAACCAGTCCCCAGTCCCCTTTTAACAGCAGAAAATAGGTGTGCTTGGCACCACTGAAAATGACTTGATGTGTGTTGTATTGATGTGAGAATCTTGAAATACTCAAGATTCAAATGTTGAATCTTCAAGATACAAATGTTCATTTACTTGGCAAAAATGAGTATGTCCAAGCAAAGCTCAGAACCATTTTCTTGGTGCATTAATGGCTTACCTATTATGCAGGCCAAGAAAATTGCAAAACTGAGACTAAAATCTAAGAAACATGTTTTCTCCTTTCCTCTGTAACCTCCAAATAACATTTTATTCCTTTGTAATAATTTATTTTAACTCTGTTCTTATAATTTAATTGAAATTGCACAATGCTTTAAATGTAAATATAGCTATAAAAAGGGATAAGCAAGTTCTACTGAACAGAAGCTTTTGCAAGCTAAAAGCATGACTGGATAGAACACAATACAACAGAATAACAAAATGACATGCAGGATTTATAGCTGGATTACTTAATTGAGCAGAAAAACTCCTGCTTTTATTTCCCTCCCCCCCCACCCCGGCCCCCCTTTGACATGCAAACCTGCAGGTACAGTTACAAGAACATACGAGTGCACTATCAGATAAGGGAAAAACTTTAGGGCTAATTATTTGTGCAGTTATTAGTGCAAATGTGGAGCTGCTTGCTTGCATGGTGGTGTTTTTGTTTCCCAGTAGGTACTTGGAATTGTGCTTTCTGCCCTTGTGTCTCCACACTGTTTGATAACACAATTCAAAGTGACCCACACAAGCATTTTTGGGGATGGTGGGAATGGCTGAGTGTTCCTGCTCTGTGCAGCTGCAGTGAAGTGCAGCCACATCCTTGTTTCACACTGAAGATGGTGCACGGTGAAATGTGTCTGCTGTTTTAGACACCTCGAGGAGTTTGGAATGTTTTAGATGCACAGAAGTTTGCTTGCCCAGAGTAAGGGTATTTATTAAACAGTTCCTTTCAGCCTGTTTTAGGCTTCGTGTTTGTGGCAATTAAAATTTGTTCAGAAAGGAAAGTATAAAGTTCCTAAAGTTTGAGGCAGGCAGGAGCCAGACTTTCTTGTCTCTGTGCTGCTGTACCTCACTGGCATGAGGTGAAGTTCTTTAAATATTGTGTTCTGCTGTCCTCCCATTTGACAAAAGGGCCTTTTAGCATGGGATCTTCCTAAACAGTACAGAAATTTAATAGCCCTGCTATAAGTGCAAGGAAGAGCCTTTTTATTTTCTGTGCAAGCTGGGATTAATGTAGGCAAGCCTAAAAGCCGTGAAAAGATGATGGTGAAAAATTTGGCTTTGGAAAGAAACAGGAAGAAGGACATATTTCATACAGGGTAGCTAAATCATAGAGCTGTAAATCATCTGAAGTAGGACTGGTAGTCAGAAAGGAGTATGAACTCACATTTTGGGAAGGGTGAGGTAGGATGACTGTAGATTTTTGGCAGGAGACCACTTGAAGCACACAAGAAGTGGGCTGACCTAGATGCCTGATAAGAGGCTCAATGAAATGAAAAGTGGGTGGACTTGGAGAAGAACTGGGTGGACCTGATTGTTTTGGCACTTAGGTATTTGATGTTTGATTTCCAGGGCAGCAAAATTTTAATCACCTATTGTTCGTTATTGGTTGGTTTCTTGGTGGTATGACTTGCACCTCTCTTCCCGAGTGGTTGCTGGGATGTGTGGAGCACAGGAGAGGCTTTGTGCTGCAATTTGAAAGGAAAGAAGTGTCCTGGGTGGCAGCTGCTCTGCAGGAGTGTTTCTGTGGAGGAGGTTGTTTGAAGGGCCATCTGAGGAGCAAAGCCAGGGAGGCTTTGGGGGCTGCTCCTTTGTCCATGAGGGTTATTTGGTTTTGGGATGTAACCTCAGCATGCTTTGTGAACAAATTTGCTGCTGGGCTCCACTGGCAGTTAAAATGTCCAGCTGCTCTTGTTAATTCTGCTGCTAACGTTGCCCCTCTTCCTGCTGCTGCCCAGGCCTTGTGCTGCTCAAAAAGGCAGTGAAATGATGATACCATTAAGAGAGTCAAAGCTGAGCAACTCAACTGTCTTAGATTGAAGACATCGCCTCTAGCTTAGTTTATTCAGCTTTTTTAGGAGTAAAATACTCCATAGATGTATAAATAATAACAAGTATGTAGTAGACATCAGCAGCTGGATCTTGTATTTTTTTTAAAGAATTACACCCACACACCCACACACCCACACACCCACACACCCACACACCCACACACCCACACACACACACGTGCAGTTCCCTGCATGGGAGAGTCTGTGTGCTCATGTGTTTGTTCAGGTATTGTTGGACTTAATAATATTGGCTGTGATTATTGGATGGAAATCTCTGTTGGTAGGAAGAGGCAAAATACATTTCAGGATGGCATTTTTGAAACTCAAGGCAGAAGGCTAAGATAAATGATATTTTGTGGCTGCTTTCTTTGACAATCTAAAAAACATCCTATATTATTGAAGAGACCTAAAATTCATGAAACCCACTGTAATTCCTTTCCTATTGTTTTCTTACATTGAGTTTTGTTCTTTCAGAACACAACTGTATCTCAGTAGTAAATCTAAAATAATTCATCACTGGGAACAGTCCTTCTAGGATTGCAGCTGTACAACTATTCCTTGACTCTTGCACTACATCTGCAAATTCCTAGAAACCTTTGGTGTATTTACATTTAGCCCGTGTTAGGTAATCAGGGGAGCTTGCAGGACACAAAGACTTAAGGAGCATATATGATTCCTATCTATGAACTCAGGCACCATTAGACTTTTCTGCCAACATACCTTGCTTATCAGTTATACTGCTGCTCCTCCCTGTCCCTGTGTCCTTCCTCCCATTTCACCAGAGAAGGGACAGCTTTAACTGCACCAGATGATGGGGGAGAATGAAAGGAGAGCAAGAGGGGTGCAGAACTCTACACGTTCGTGCTTTGACCACTTGACATGAGGCAGAACTCTTTTCCTGTGCAGTGACTGAGCACTGAACAAATTGTTCAGACAGAGTGTGGAGTCTCCTCACTGGGGATATTCCAGAATTGTCTGGGCACAATCCTTTGCCCTGTGCTCTGGGATGGCCCTGCTGGAGCAGGGAGGTGGCACCAGCTGCCCCACAGCAGCCCCTTCCAGCCTGACCCATCCTGGGATTCTGTGATGATAGTGGAGAGCTGAAACTGCCTCTACTTTTCCCCCTGCCTCTGTGGAGAAGCACACCTTATCTCCTAGGCACTGCTTTAGGGAGTTCCAATTCTTCTTTCATGAGCCTTTGTACACCGTAGCTGTGTACACTGCTGTACACTGTGAGGCCTTAATGGCTTAAACACCTGCTGGCCTGTGAGGTTGGCTGCCTGTGGCACTGTGATGAGGAACTGCCCTTGCTTCCCCTGCAGCGAGTGGAAAAACTTCCACTGGCCTCAGTGGGAGAGTGGCTGGGCATTTATGACAAGGAATCCCATGAGCATTGTTGCTCTCAGCCCCTAATTCTGCAATTACTGAATACAAAGGGCCGTGCGTAAAGTCCAGGGCTTTAATTACTATTTTGACTTTCCTGATGATTTATCTTAGGCACCACCAATGAACTGTACAGCTTAATTACTGCAGTTACTTGGAAGGATTGTGCAAAACCCAGGTATTTGTTGTGTTCAGGGAAGAACTAGCCCAGCTAAAAATCATATCATACATGTGTAGGGATCAGCTTTGTCATTTATGTGCTGCCAGTGTATGGAAAACTGAAATGCAGTTGTGTTGTATGTGCCAGGTGCTGAATGACAGCAGAGAGCACAAAGCACTATTGTCTGCAGTCCAGCTGAGGAATTAAACCCCTTGAAGTTTGTCAAAGCTTCTCTGATTGTACCATGGTTAAGTGGCTTCAATATTGGCACTGTAATTTGGATCAGTGTTTACGTAGCTTGCATATTTCATGCTGTAATACAATAAATATAATACAATATATGTATTTTATCTGCCTTTATCTGAAAAGCCTGGTTTGGTGCACTTTGGCCTATTCAAACCTACAAGCAAGTGATCTTAAAACCTGCTGTGGTGTGATCTGACAGTCACTGCAGGTGCCCAGGACCTTTTGCAGCCAAGCCTGTTGTTTGGTTTCACACATTTCAAATGGATTTGTTTGCAGGTTACAAAGGTCTTGAATTGCTGGTTGTTTAACACAGCCACCTTGCAGGTGTCAGTAACAAACCAGCAGCTGCTTTTGGCTCGCTATAAAAGTGGGATTTGAATATTTTGAATTATGTATCAGAGGAAGTGGTCTGTGTTTGAAAAGCCTCTTGTGTTCCCATCCACAGAGCGGGCTGAAGTCTTGCATCATGTACAATGTGCAGCTCAGCTCTCCCTACAGCACCGTAACAAGCACCCCCAGAGTAAACAAGGTAGGCTCCCTGAAGGTCATGCAGCTGGAATACAGGATGAATGGCATGATGTGGAAATGCTGGGGATTAAATTGTTAATTTAATAACTGCTAAATAAAAAAAACAATATTTTCCTCAGAATTTTGTCCTGTGTTAAAAGAAACAAAGGTGTGAGAAGCTGAGGTGCTGAGCAAGGGCTCATCATCCTCAGGAGATGATGTTCTTGCTCTGTCATGCCACTGCCCTGCCCCATGTCAATCAAGCTTTCTGTGCTCTGATTTTGTGTCCATGGGATGGGAGCAGCACCAGTTCCTTTTTCCTTTGTCTTCTCTGATATCTTTGGTTCCTGATGGCTGCAGAACTCATTTATGGTCCTTATCTGTGCCTTTAGAGAATGTTGAATGCCTGTTCTCTGCAAGGCCAGTGTGTTTGAGCACTGCAGCTTGCTGGCTCAGAGAGTGTGCAGGATCTCATTTGTTTTTCTCGGCACCAACACCTTGTTTTCTGTCTGGTTTTTGCTGCAGTGATGTGCCATGGTGAAAGTTCTGTGTTTCACCCACAGTTGTAGTTGTCACGAGGATGCACAAGCTGTCACCAAGGACCATAGGAGGTTCCTTGTGAGTTGTGGTTGGTTTTTCAATATGCCTCCATCCTGACAGTGCTTAAGGTCAAACCTTATCCTCCTTAAAAACCCTTGAGGGATTTTGTTGAGAGTGAGAAGTGCTCCTTGGCATTAAAATCCTTCGGCAAAGCTTCTGTTAAGGTAGTCCTTTCCAGTCAGCTCTCTGGGACTCCAGGTTTTAGGTGCTGTTTAAAGGAAGCTTTGGCCTATTAGAACATGGACAGAGCACAGGATGCCTGCAAGACTATTCCTGAGTCCTGCTTTCCTAAACCTCACTCTGTTCTTGTTAAGCCTGGCCTAACCTAGACTGTGAAGAAACACAACTCCATAGGGCCCCCTGCTCTCTCCTGAAGCTATTTCTTCAATTCCCCTTCCTCTCTGACACCTCATGTTTGCATCTAGGTCTTCTATGAGTTTGGAACTGTTGACTTCCAAAATTCTTTGTCATTTTTGTGTCTGGGAGCTGCAGCCACAGTGGATACCTTGTCATCTTGCTAGAGGTAGAAAATTCATGGACGTGCTGGGGGATCAGCCTCGCTGTGCTCCTGGCTGGAGGCAAAGCCTTCACCAACTTGAGTGAAAGCTGAATGCATCTATTGTGTAACTTGGCTGAAGCCAATTTGTGCTTTTTCTGGCAATTTTCAACAAAAATGCTGCTAAGAATGTTGCTGTGAAGTGGCCGGGCAGTAGTGTGTCCTTAAACATGATTTTCCTGAATAATTGTTTGAAATGGGCAAATTATTTACAGGATACTTCCTGAAAGGAAGCTGAATTTATGTCTAGGAAGTTCTGAGATAAGTCTAACAATTCATATTTTAAATTTTATTGTTTATTTAACTTCTAAAATATTACAAGAAATATATTAGATTTGTCATCTAGATTTTCTGCTGTGGGTTAAAGAAATGCTTATTCATTTTAGCATAGGAAAATGTGGTCTTGGGAGTTTTGATCAGAGCTGAACCTTAATTCCACATGCCTCCTCAGAGGAAAAAGATTGGAAATGGTAAAGAAGAAAATCTGACAGCTGCAGAGGAACAAACTGTTTCTAATAGAGGGTTAATGGCTCTAATAAAGGAAAACAAATTTTACATGGACCATCATTGTATGTGGTGTAACAAAAGGGATTTTAACTGGATTTTAATGAAGTGGGATCTGAAACACAGGCCATAATTTAGTACAGTAGAAGAAATCCTCTCTCTGGACTCTGGAAGGAAAAGGTAGACTTTCCTTGGTTATGCTTAGTAGCTGAATAACAGAGTTTCTAAGGCATTTTTTGTATTCCACTGGAGAAATGTGGAAGCTTTTGGATCTGTGGTGTGGCAGGTATGTCTCTGCATTTCTGTACACTGATGGCATGCTTTAGTGAGTGTGATAACTTTTGTTTTTCTAGGTTGGTGGATGACCGGTGTGTGGTGCAGCCAGAGGCAGGGGACCTTGCTAATCCTCCAAAGAAGTTCCGAGGTCAGTAACTGGGGATCATTTCTCTTTAATGACCAACTGATGCAGTTCTGACTCCTTGGGAACTTTTGTCCTGCAACTTCCCAGAGGCTTTGTGGACACAGGGATGAAGTTTCAAACTGGGACATGAATGGCAGATTCTGAGAGCCAAATACAAATTTTGCAAAGGCATGAGAGACAGGTGAAAACTATGGAGGAAAGGAGTGGTTTTCCTGTAGTCCAAGAGTTGCTTGCTCTGTTCTGCACATTGAACACTGATGCCCTGCTGTGTGACAAACTCTTTGCTCCAGCCCTGCTCTCACTGTAAATGGGAAACTTGTGAGGTCCAAAGCTACTTGAGCTGATGGGTTGTTTATTTTTTTTTCAAGATAAGAGACCATTTTAAGGAGTACTCCCAAATATTTTGTCAGCTTTTTGTTTTGCTTTTGCTTAAAACTGTATCTGATTTTTTTCAACTTGACCTTGTAGATCTGGATAAATCTGCTGCTTTACTTATTGGAAAAAAATAACAGTGCACTGACAACAAGTAGTTTTTACTTCTTGAGTGCTAAGAAGTACTCTTAACCGTGCCGGAATAGAGTCTTACTAGCCTGATCCAGGCCTCTTTTGGCTTAAAAGGGCTTGGATTCACACTGGTTCTGAGATTAAGAGAGTTTGACTTGCTTGATTAAGAGCAAGGGAAATGTGTTTCATGGCTGTTTGTATCTATTTTCAATGATCTTTAAGGTTCCTTCCACCCCAAACCATTCTATGATTTTCAGGGGTTGCACTGACATCTTTAACCTTAGTATTTTATTTGCAGTGTTTATGTATATGCTACTATTGCCAAAAATAAAGCATTTAAAACATGGGGAGAGTGAAGTTCTTCTTTCCCAGAGAGTTCAAGACTTTTTTCCATTATATATTCAGGAAACATCAGCAGTTGGTTGCAGTTCCAGCTGTGAGCATTCAGCACACTGGCAGATACTGGAAACTGAGAAAGTGAGGATGCATACCTAGAAACTAACAGTAATAAATTTCAGTTGCTTGTGTGGCTGAATAACTTTAAAGCAGAGCTGGGGGTAGCATCCAGTGTGGCTTTCAGGCTTCTTAACTGTGATTTCACCCTCTCACTGCCTGCAAGTACATGTGTAACTCACAGTTTCCATGTTGCACAAAATTTCAGGTTGGGATTCTTTGGACAATATTTCTGTTGTTGGACTATCCTGATGTGTTCCTAAAGTTGAGCATATCCAGGTTTCTAGATGAGACCAAGGTCACTGGGAAAGATTTGTGATAGGATAATTGCAGAACACACCCAAACGCCTACAATTAAGGATCTCAACAGAGCTTAGAAAGACAACCATAATTTTTTCACTGTCTAGTGTTTGAGGGCTTGATTTTATAACTTCAGTACATTGGAGCAGATGTCAGAGGGGGATGGGACACTGACAAATGTACAGCTGTTTTCTGCTGCTGGGGACAGCAAGGGCTGTACTCCTGAGCTACATCCCAGCTTCTGTCAGGGAGTGGTTTCCATTACTTGTGGACAGTTTTGGCTCTGTCCCTCGTTGTAACCTCTGTCTGTTGCTTGCATAACACATCCCTTTATCTCCAGTTGCCTCTGCTCCCTCTTCTCCACAGCATCAAACCTTTCCTTTCCTCTGACTCAGATTCTCCTCTCTTTGGGGATGCCCTCTTCTCCCTCTCCCTCCCTGCCCCAAAAATTTTTAGTAGCTACTCTCCTCCTCCTCCTCACTGCTGCCTCTTAGCTCCCTTTGCAGCTTTTTTTTTTTCAGTCACTTCTTAGCTCTCTCAACTTTATAGTGCACCCATAGCTTAATTTTGGGACTGCTGGAATGGTGGTAGCATGCAAATTTGGATGAGCTGCATCACAGAATGATTTGGATTGAAAGGGACCTTAAAGCCCTTCTCATTCCAACCCCCTGCCATGGGCAGGGACACCTTCCACTATCCCAGCTTGCTCTGAGCCCCATCCAACCTGGCCTTGAACACTGCCAGGGCTGGGGCAGGCACAGCTTCTCTGGGCAACCTGTGCCAGGGCCTCACCACCCTCACAGGGAACAATTTCTTCTGTTATTCAATCTAAATCTACTCTCTTTCAGTTTGAAGCCATTCCCCCTTCTCCTGTCACTCCAGGCCCTTTTTAAAAGTCCTCCATTCAACTTTCTTGTAAGCCCCTTTTAGGTACTGGAAGGTGCTATAAGGCCTCTAACACCTGTAGGAGAAACTAAATTAGTGAAAAAGTAAGTTTTGTCACATTAATTTATGCAACCCAGCCTTCTGTAGCATCATGGCTGTATCAAATACAATTTTCCTGCTGCCTCAAGTATCCATAATCACTGTCTGTTCAGGAGAATGGCTGCAGGAAAGATAAAGCCATCATTTGAATGTTTTCTCCTTCAGCCTTTAAGTCAAATTCTAAGTGTGGGAATAGCAGGAGCTTTCCTGAGAGCCCAGCAGAAACTTGCTGTCTAATTGAGATTTAGTGCCTTGTACTATGGAGATGGCTGTACCGTGAGAGCAACCAAAATCACATCCCTGCCATGCTTTGCTAAATATCTTAGCTCTGCTCAGAGCCCTGAGGCAAAAGAGTTGCTAAATATTGTTATTATAACCGAGAAATCTAAGCAAAATCCATATTTTTCTCCCCAAGAATCTTCTGGGAAATAGCTTTCAATTAAAGCAGCAAAGTTAACAAACCAAACAAAAATGGCTTTAAGTAGGTTCTTGACATGAAAGGAAGACTTAGGCATGAATGATTAATTGAATGATTAGACATAAGCAATTGAAAATAGCATCTAAGAGCATGATGAGCAGAGCCTCTTCAGTAACAGGAACTGCTGTCTGTATGGTTTACAATGTTTTTATCACTGATAGCTGAACTGGCGTTGATTTGAGGTTAGAGCACGACCTGGGAGTCAAAGAAGTATGAGAAAAACATGTTTCTAATAAGATGTTTGGATTTCAAGGACTGACTCTGAAAATTAATATCAGAGAGGACTGTGTTTGCTCTTTTTTGGTGATATTTTATCAACCCTTTCCCCAGTGGGAGGGACAAAAAGAAAGATTGTGGTTTTGAACTGCTTGTATCTCCCCTACAGAGATCAAATCAAGGTACTGAGCTGTTGGCCTGAACTGAAAGCCTATATAAAGAGATGTCTCAAAATAGCAGTTTCGTTTTTGTTATGTGTTTACTTTCTATTTTTTTTTTGAGTGGGTGGTTGCTATTCTGGTTGTTTCAGAACATCCTACAGCACGGGGTGTTGTTATGCTAAGGAAAGATGTGGTTGCTTCTCATTTTGTGTCTACATGAAGAAGCTGTGCTCCCCATTCCTCCTCCAGTGACATTGGGATGACCCTGGAGTGGCTCTGTGTTCACCAGGGTGCACATCCAGATTTGCATCAGTGCAAAAGGGGGCAGAATTTGGCCCCACAGGTGTTTCCCAAAGCCTGGTTAAAAAACCCCCCCAAAACATTTACTGTGTTGCAATTGAATTGAAGGGACTGATCAAACCAGGTGCTTCATGTCTTAATTCCAGCTGAAGCTGGTGAGATCCAAGGCACTGAGTGTTGTGATGGAAATGCTCACTGTGCTGCAGAGCTGTGTTCCCAGAGATTGGGAAGACCAGTGTGTGCCAGGAGTTGTGTACCCCTGAAGAAAAGCCACATCATGAGCCACACAACTGCAGGTTTCCTCAGTCTGGGACCCTAAACACTTCAGCTTGATGCTCCTGTTTCCAGTGGGAAATACTTTCAGCTTCCAAGGTGTAAAATAGCACAGATAAAACCTGCTTGTTGGTCAGATTTAGCAGCTCTGGAAAAGGAGCACGAGTCTCTCTCCTATTTTAAATGTAAAATGACCTAGGTTTTTAAACTGGTCTAAACTTCCTTACTTGTAACTTGTATTCCTTTCTTGTCTTGAGGCTTCTGCAGTGGAAGTGATGCTGGGGTTCCTAAACATCCTTCCTTTGCCTTTCAGGTTTTAGTCTGACCTAGGGTTTTTCTGACATTGTTCTTTTGTCTTCTCTCCCTTCCATTACCTTACTCTGCACTCTCTCCTTTCCTCCTTTCCTCCTCCCACCCTTTCCTCTTCCATCTGCCATTTTTTCTTTTAACTTGCCTTCTACATAATTTTAGTTTATCCTTTTATTTTCTTCTTGTTTCTCCCAGTTCCATAATTGCTTTAATTTGCTTCTTGGGCTCCTGACAGCTTTTTTTTGTTGTCCTACCTAGGACTCTTCATTGCCCCACTCTTTGCTCCCTCACATTTTTCCCTTTTCATTTTCACATTAATTCTTTTTTACCTTTTTGTCTATTTCTTTTTCCAAAATAAGTAGATTTGTACACACTGTGATTTTGTAGCCCTGTCATTTCCACTTACCCATTTCTCTGGTTTTAGTAAAGCCATGTGATAATTTCTCTAGTTCTGCAAACCAAAGAAATATTCCATGATGGGCAAGAGTTGAATGTCTAAGACTTAAAAAAAAAAACAACAAGAAAGGGCAGGGAGACAAAGCATCTGACAAATATTGTTCTAAACATCTATCCAATATCAAGAAATGTTTAAAGGGTGTAATAGGAGTTATTTTCCTTTTCAGACTTCCTGAGTGAAGGTGCTATTTGCCTACCTTTGATATTGCCTCCTTAATTAGTCCTCAGGAAGAGAAGCATTTATGTAAAACTCCATGAAGTAATGGATTGGGAACTAGGACTATCTGGGAATGTCTGGGGAAGTTAGAAGAGACGTTCTGTCTCATGAGTGGGTTGCTAGACTGACCTCCAGGAGGGAATGGCTTTTTGATCTGCTGTGTGGTGGAAAGTTGCTTTATAATCTTATGCCTCAGTTTCTCTTTTTTTCCTGTTTATTTGAACTGTAGCATCTCTAGGGCAGGCACTGTTCCACCCCCTTGCAATGATCAGGATCATGAAGCATGAATTTACATAGTTTTGTTACTCTAATAAAATCAATGGAAAAAAAAAACCCAGAGAAAAATGAGGAGATGACCTGGTTTCAATGTGTCTGGAATCCTGAAATGTAAAATAAAGTAGGAAAAAGCTTGTCTGGGTACAAATAATCTGATTTTTTTAAAGTCTATAAATTGAGGGAAATATAATTGAATACTGGTAGCTCTGGGCTCTGAGACTGCAGGAGGATGGGAAGCGCTGTGCTTACTCAAAGTAGCAGGATGTGTGGGGAGTAACTGAGAAATGAAGACTGGTCCTATAAAAAGAAGGTATTGTTACTTCAGAGAAGTAAATATTTCATGAAGCCTTCTGAGAAGGCATGTTAATTATAGATTGTGACAGAAAATAATAGCAGACTTTGTCTTATGAGCTGAAATCCTGGTACTTCAGGTAAAATATCCTATAATATACAGTATGGTTTAATGGCACACAGCACTTTAGGGGTTTTTTTCACCTTCTTGGTTTCCAGGATATTGTAAAAATTACCTGGGAGTTGTGTACTCTAGGTTGTGTGATACAATTCCCATTATAAATGCAAAATGTAAGCAAACACTTTTGCAGAGTGGCTGGGTTTGCTTTGATAAGGATTTGTAGGACTTTTTCCTTGGAACAGCAACTCAGGGCTGCAAGGAAGGAGCAAATCCTTGAGCACTTTGGGTCAGTGCCAAGGGAAAGTTCTGCCACTGGGGGCAATTTTGTATGAACAACCTTTGCTGCTTGAGTAAGGGCTGGGTCAGTCCTCAGCCAGTGAAATACGGAGGGCTCGTAGTTTGGGACAGACCTTCCTTTGACATCCACAGACTGCAGCCCATGCTGGGGGAGAGTTTCACCCTACAACACCCCGGCACTCCTGGCTTTCCTTACTGCTCCCACAGCAGAGCTCTTCCCTCTTCTTGCCTGCTAAGACACATGGCGTGTGAAAGGACAATGACCAACGTTTGCTATGTGAAATGTCTGTCAAGTCTTGCTGCTTTTGGAGCAGTTGATGATTGTGACTGTGCAGGACTAGATGTTGTTTATCATTCTAAAATTAATTGGCTTTGGATGAATCATGAGGCTCTGTTTCCAGTTTACAGGACTGCCACTGGACAAAAAAAACCCCCAAAAACTCTTGTTTATCTTATCTTCATAGTTTATTGCCAATTAACACTAACTTTCAATTATTGATTACGGTATTGGGAAATAAAGATGAACAATTGGATAAGCATTTAGGGAAGAAACGCTTGGCTTCATTCCAGACATCTTTCACCTTTCTTAGTCTGCAGCCCCCTCACTCCATATGGGGAAGTGGTGGGGATGGGATGAGGGTTGGTGTGTTGAGATTCTCTTTCCTGTGCTGCTCCTCATTTCTTACTCACACCTCAGCATTGGCTGCAGTCTCCTCCTTCTCCTCCTCCTCATCCTCTTCTCTCATTTGCACAGCCAGCCTGCTCAGGTGGCTCCTCTCTCTCATCACCTGCTTTTTTCCTGGTCTGTTGGGCAGTGGTGATGTTCAGCTTGTGGCACTTTGATTAAAAAAACCCTAATAGTAAAAACAACTCAGTGAAGGCACGTGGAGACCCAAACTCTGTGTGAGCCTGCTCAGTGGCTGGCAGCTGAATGCCCCCACCATCCTTGGATTCAGCAGGGCCAGGAGGAGCTGGATGAGGCATACAGACTGTTCTTCCAAGGTTCCACATGCCTTCAAACAGTGCACCTGTGATGTTGGGGTGCTGATAAAGCTGCAGGCAGATAGGGCAGCATCACAGCCTGGGGCTCTTACAGAGCTTGCACAAAGTGGGAACGTGTGGGGCTTTAAAGGCTTTAGGTTCAACTCTTATGTTGTGCCACCCTGTTTGTGGTATCACTATGTTTAAACCCTGGTATCTGAACATTTCTGGGCAAAAAAACTTAACCAAAGCATACTTACAAATGAAGGAAATGTCTTTCAGCAGAGCTTAGGAGTGTTTCTTTCAATCTTTCCTCAGACTGCCTTTTCAAGGTGTGTCCTATGAACAGATATTCAGCCCAGAAGCAGTACTGGAAAGCCAAGCAAGCCAAACAAGGAAACCATACTGAAGCAGCACTGCTGAAGAAACTTCAAGTAAGAGACATCTGTATTTGTAATCTTATCTCAATCTGCAGGCTGTAGAGTTACAATAGTACCAGAAAGAATAATAACAAGTGCCTTGGGAACCACTGTGATGGGTATTATGCCACCACAGCAACTCTATATTCTCCTTAGCTCTCCTACCTCCTGACTGGCATTTATAGCCTCTGGCCTGGTGTTTATCTCATGTTGGGCTGGGGGTTTTGCCTTTGCTGTAATCAAGATAGTGCTTTCAGAAGTTTTATAAAGTAAAAATGGAGTTGTTAAAATCAGGATGGAGCCCTGGTGTAAATAATGCTGGAAATCCTTACCAGGAATTAGGCAGAAGAGTGGACAAAGAGATGTCCTCAGTGCTTTAGCCAGGAAATTCCTCAGAACTGTGTTTGTCCTTGCCTTCAGTCTAGGTGATTCTTTTGTGAACCTTTTTGTAGATTCTATTTTGCCTCAAATACAGTATGGATGGAGCAACTCCTCTCTGAAAAACCAGCTGGCCTGGTGTTATAACTGAATGTATGAGATGAAAAGTGAAAACAAGATCCTGTCAAACCTGGATGACAGTTTTGTGGGCAGTGGAGAGGTGCCTTTAACTGCACACCAGTGCTTCCAGTTAAAAACAGCAAGGAAGGCACGTGGTGTGAGGCCAGAGTTCCACAGCAGTTAGTGCTAGGAGCTGGGAGTTTGCTCTGTGGCTGTGTTTGACCCAGACCATTGTGTTTAATCTTGATGTTGCCATGTGTGACCTACTGGTTTTGTTTTGTTGTAAAGTCCATGGGTTTCTATACAATTAAGCCCCAAGAAGTAAAAGGAGTGCTGACAGTGAGAAGCTAATCATAGGCGCATTTTTAATCCTCTCCAGGGTGAAATAAAGCACCTGGAATTACTTCTTGGGTTTGAAAATTTTTAAAGTAGCATGCATCTCAGGTGTGATCAATAAATTGTGACAGAGTCTCTATTTTGGGTAATAAAAAAAATCAGAAACAGCATCAGGATTTGGGTATTAATATTTTCAGTACAGAAATGCTTGCAGGTTGCAGGATTTAAATATTATGCCATTTTCCTTTTTGCACTGTGTGTTTCAGGTACTTCTTTTGTAGAGTCTAAAGAAATAATCATTCTCTTGCAGCATGCAGCAGAACTGGAACAAAAGCAGAATGAAAGTGAGAACAGGAAGTTGTTGGGCGAAATTGTAAAATACAGCAATGTCATCCAGGTAAACCTGTTGAAATCCATCTGCCTTCTCAGTGTTGGAAAGGAAACAGTTGTATCATTTCAAGGTTACAGTGAAAATGAAACTAACTACCCACTGTAATCTGGATTGTCAAGGGTCAGGTAAACAGAACTTGGTGAAGTTTACAATATTGTGCTTTTCTGTCTGTTTCAAAGCCTACCAGAAGTGCTGCATATTCCTGTTTAAATAATATGTCATAATAAAAATTCTATGTGGATTTCTTGGTGCTCCAGTTTAGAATCTGAACGTAAATATGTGTCTTTTATTTTCAAGACTTATTTTAAAATCATGCTATAGAGGTGCTGTTGAGCTCCTCTTAAATCACTGAAGTAATCTGTATTTCATGACATATAAATGAGACAGGAGCTAACTTCTTAAGTGCAGTACAACTTTTCTGTAATGGATGTAATTCCTGAAGGGAACACTGCAATGGATCCTTGTCCTGCTGTAAAATTGATCCCTGGAACATTTCTCTCAATCTGAGATGGATCATCTGTTTTCCTAAACTGTAGCATACTTTGATAACTGCCTTCTAGTTTTATTTTGCATTTATATTTATTATAGAAAATCTCTGCAGTGTGAAAGCCTGTGCCTTCTCTTTTGACTGCAGGGGAAAAAAGCAACTAAAAGCTGTACCTTTTTTTTTTTTAAATTATTCTTTGTTCCCAGCTACTGCACATAAAAAGCAACAAGTACCTCACAGTCAACAAGAGATTGCCAGCTCTGCTAGAGAAGAACGCTATGAGGGTGTCCCTGGATGCTGCAGGGAATGAGGGCTCCTGGTTTTATATCCAGCCATTCTGGAAACTGAGGAGTGAAGGTGACAATGTAAGTGGAAATACTGGATGTGTTAGGAAGAGGAAGGCAGAAGATTTCCAGAAGACACAATTTCTTTGCTGGAGGCCTATTTCATAATGGATTAAGTTCAGGAAAGAAGAAATTAGAAGAGTGATTGGGACTATTATCTTTCATGTGTAACTGGAAAGTGTTACTAAATTATACAGTCTGGAATCTGATGTGTTGCCACGTTCAACTGAGCCTCTCTGTTGAGGCATCTTTGCTAAATCTAAGTTGTGTGCTGATTTACAAAGCTGACAAGAAATCATAGTTTATGCTACAGTCTATTTTTTTAAGGTTTTGGGGCTTTTTTTTAATTTTGTGGACAACATTTTTTTCAAGAGGTCAGTAGAGAATGTCTCTAGGAAATACATCAGGTTTCTTTAAATCTGTATTCCCTCCTGATGTGAAAATGGTATCTATGGTTGGAGCTGGGTTGGATAGTCTGGAAAGTCTTTTCTGGGTAGGTTTCAGCAGGAATCTTGCATATTGATGAGAGGAAGAATGCACAGGAGAGCTCTTTGCTGCAGATCTGAGAGCTGTGCTGTGAGATCACAACTCCCTTCATTCTGTGGCTTGGTTAAGTGCCTGCTGTGGAGAATTCAGAGCTGCCTCTGGGAAGGCCACACGATGATGAACTTGTGTGGTTTTATATTGTAGAGTTGGCTGGGAATGTTTGGCTGCTTTCCCCTGTGCATAATCAGGGAAAGCCTTCTCAGGATTGTAGAAGGGAATGCCTCTTTTTTCATGTATTTTCTCTCATTAATGTTGTGGTTACCCAGCTCTTGGGATGCTCTCCAGGGTGATGAGTGTGTTTGCTTGTAACTCCTTTTGCAATCTGTTGTGGAGAGGGGAAGGATTGCATTCCCAGCTCCTGGTCAAATATCCCTAAATTTAGAGTCTTTCCCTGCTCCACGTAGTGTTCAAAAGGATATATGAAAACCCTCCTTTTTCCCAAAGCCCATTGCAGAGAAATATAGCAAATATAGTCCTCAGGGGGGGCTCTGCATGGCTTTCCAGCTGAGGGAAAGCAAACCTGGCTCAAACATTAGTTTGGTATTTCTTTTCCTTCTTTGGAGACAAAAAAGAGTGGCTTATTATTTTGGCTTAATTTCTTAGAATAGCATCAGTACAGCATCTTTTAGTTTCTCATGCCTGGACAATAGGTACATGTCATGCTCCCCAGAGGGAGGAGCTGGGATTCCTGCCTGTCATCTGCAAAGCCACCGTGGGCTCTTACAGCTGAGAGCAGCAGAACCATCCCAGGCCTTCAGAGTCATCCTCACTACTGCTGAGATTTTGATTCTGTTTTCTGCTGTTGTGTACACAGAAGGGTTTGGAAGCAAATTTGCTGATTTAAAAAGATTGCAGTGATGGCTGTAACATCCCATGCCACAGACCCTTTTCTTAGTGTGTTCCCTGTGGGGATTTATCTGACAGGCTCTGAGCCGTGAGGGCTGTGTGGCAAACTGGCCTGGACTTATTCCTAACTCCATGGATTCAGTTCCTTTGGAAGGGCCTGCTGCTCATTTTCTTTTACCAGGTTGCCTTTCAGAGCTGGCAACTTGCCGTTGTAATTTACAGAGGGAATTTATAAATGGAAGTTGTTTCTTGTTTCTGCTAGGCCCAAATGGATTTGACAATTTTCTTCACAAATTTCCAGCGATAAACATTAGTCCTCTGGTAGCTTTCTCACAAGTGCCTTTGTACATTTCTGCCTCTTCAAGAGATACACAAACCAGGCAGCTGTTTCACAGGGGACAGGAGCCACAAATGATGGGGAAAATCCTCATTTTCCTCTCACCGATGGAGAGATGCTCCAGCCTTGTATCCACTTCTTCCCTCTCAGTTACTCCCAGACATAAAAATCTTTCAATTAATGGAATTAGCTTGGTGTAGCATCCCTTATTCTGCTTAGAAACTTTGTTGTTGTTTTTTTTTTTAAACTTTATTTCTGTGCTATAATGAGGATATTCCCTAAGAAAACATGTTTTAGAAAGTCTTTTAAACAACAGAAGTGAGTATTGAATTCGTGCTTGGAGGGCTGCTACTCTGTCAGGTAATGCAGGCTAAATACACCATATGTCCTAAAAGAAAAGGAATCTGGGAATCTGATACAGAAAGTCATGTGTGTGACTCTCCTGGTAAGTTACCACAGTTTTTTAGCCTTGTGAAATATTTCAGGACTTAGTTTTCTGAAAGAAGGTCAGCTTAGCTTCACTAACAACTGATTAATTTTGCAAGTCAGTGAAAGTAATGAAAGAATATGCCTGAAAATTTACAGTAATTGGCATAACTACAATATTTTCTGAAGACTTTTATTAAGTCTTCATTGTTTTTGAAGCTGCTCTTCCATGGAAAATAGGACTGACTAAGGCTAGAGCTGGTTCCAGATGGACTGAAAAGCAAAATATGCAATAGCAGGATTGGTGCTGTGTGGATTGCACTGCTGTCATCTGCTGTTTTAGTCATTTTTTTTTATTATTAAATAAGATGCTTAATGATGTGCTGACTTCCTAATTAAGCTGTGATAGTCCTGGTGTACATGCAACAGTTTTGAAGTCCTGATTCCACTTTGCAGGATGCAAACCTGGTGGTATTTTGGTTAATGAATTGTCTGGTCATAACTTCTTAAAACAGGCTGTAAGTAATGTCTGTGTCAAGCATGGCATGCAGGAATGTATTGCATAAGAAATGTGTCTTACAGGCATCTTGTCATTATTTTGGTTGTGTTAGTGAAGCAAGTAGGATTTCTGTGTGTGATCTGAGCATGGTGACACTGTCTGATGCTACTGTTTATTTTAGCTGTGTTGGTAAAAGAACAAGCAAACCTTCCTTTTAACCTCTGCAAGGAGTGGGCTAAATTCACCTGCACTGAAGTTGCACAAGGCTGAACTGGGCTCAGCCTTTTCATAGGAAATGTGCTGATCAATGCAGAAAGTATTTTTGTTTCTTTGTCTTCCAAAAGAAAGCATGGCTTGTGCATAAATTTCATGTAGTAAAAAATCACATGTAGCCACTTGTCTTCATGTCTGTGTGTGCTCAAAATTGCTGTGAACAACATAAGCAAATCAGGACCCAGTGCCAACCAATTTATGTGGATTGATATTTTTTTATTCTTTATTTTTCTTCCCCTTCCAGGCATGAATTGAGTTCTCCATATGCATGTCTCAAGCAGTTTTTAGGTTAAAGAAAATTTCGTGTATCATTTTGTGTCTTGTAAAAAATTGCAAGGGCATGGGAATTTGCTTGCAGGGAGCCAGCCAGGAATTCCTTTTGTGGAGAGAAGGTTTCTCAGCTTTTGTACCTGGGCCTGTGCTGAGCTCAAACACCATTTGGGGACAACAGCAGAGGGGATGAAGTGTTTTGACCTCTCTCTGAATTTCCAGTGATTTCTGTGCCTTTCTAGATTGCAGTCAAGCTGTCTGAATCACAGAACTCCTGAGCCTGTCAGGACATTTGCCAGCAGATGATCCACAGAGCTGGGGGCTCATGATTACTTTGTAAGCTTCCTCTGAGATAAAGAGAACTTAATGTAACTTTTAGATGAACTGAGCTGCTCCTGGAATTCATAGATTGGTATCTATTTCATGTTCTGGAGTTTCTGCTGAACCAGAGGACATGCTTACTGGGAATGTGAGGGTTCATTAGGGGGAAATCTTGAACCCAAGCGACGGCAGATCATGGGTGAACAGAGCTGCTGTGTGAATTGTCTGCAAAGAAATTCACTGAGTGCCATTCCTAGAGCATGCATTTGAGTAATTTTCTAAAGATGCCACATTACTTCATTTTATTGGATAACTACGTAGGTCTACATTGCATTTTACTTCTGACTTCCAGGTTGTGGTGGGAGATAAAGTTGTTCTCATGCCAGTCAATGCAGGACAGCCTCTGCATGCCAGCAACATTGAGCTTCTGGATAACCCTGGCTGTAAAGAGGTGAGTTCAGGGGGCAGGAGGGGTAATTGCTGATCTGAGATGTGTTATAGAAAGGCTGAGGGAATTGGGATTGTTCAGCCTGGAGAGAAGAAGGCTTTGGGATGACCTCACTGTGGCCTTGCAGTGCCTGAGGGGAGCCCACAGGAAAGATGGAGAGAGACTCTTGACAAGGGCCTGCAGTGACAGGACAAGGGGCAATGGCTTCACACTGACACAGAGGAGGTTTAGATTGGATATTAGGAAAGAAATTGTTCCCTGTGAGGGTGGGGAGGCCCTGGTACAGGTTGCCCAGAGAAGCTGTGGCTGCCCCTGGATCCCTGGCAGTGTCCAAGGCCAGGCTGGAGGGAGTTTGGAGCACCTTGGGATAGTGGAAGGTGTCCCTGCCCATGACAGGAGCTTGGAACTGGACAATCTGAAACATCCCTTCCAACCCAGGCTGTTCTGTGATTCTGTGATATGTTGTACTTTACTGATAACCAGAATCCACCATGAGCCCACCATGGGCTCAAAGTCAGCATTAAACACTGGTTCAAGGTTCACCTCAAAACCCCAAGATGAAATATTCTTGAAGCAGTGATGCCTGGCACTGAAAACTCTGTGAGGTTTGCTTGAGTATCTGAAACTCTGACTGATGTGAGAGTAAGTCCTCATCCCTCTGGGGTGTTCTTGGTAAGCTGCCAGCAAACAGAGCAGCATTTTGCCCACTCAGTCTTCTCCAACACCACCATCATTAACACTTGAGAGCTTCAGGACCCGTGTTAGGAACTGTACAGATGTGTAGCTAAGTCATGTCCCCTGCCATCCTAGATGTGCTGTGGTCTTTCAGAAGAATGGAATGTCTCAAAAAGATAAGAACATCCTCTAATACTATAATTGGGGGGGGGGGGCTGTTGTTTTGTTTTTTTTTTTTTTTTCTAAAGGTAAATGCTGTCAACTGTAATACAAGCTGGAAAATAACTTTGTTCATGAAATTCAGTAGTTACCGAGATGATGTACTCAAAGGAGTAAGTATGATTTTTAAATTGTTTTTTGAATCCAAAAAATCTTACTATATTTGACTGCAGAGAAATTTTACCTGGTGAATAAAAGAAGAAATAAAGACTTTATGGAGATGTTCAGAGTGGTATTACAGGCTTATAGATGACAATAGCTGTAATAAGACAATGTAGCTTTACATGCTGAGGTATTGCACAGTTTCATGCCTGTAGATTAATCTCTGAGATAATTTACATTTTCATTTTAAAGATAAGTTTAATTTGTCCTCACATGTACCTTAATAAATCATTATCAACTGGCTATTTTTCAGTAGGTGTCAAGGTACTGGCAGTTTTTGAGGAAGAATTTGACAGGGAAAATGGTATATTTATGTAGACCCATTTAGGGATAGTGTTTGAAGTCTTGGGGAGAGGCAGGAAGAAACAAAAATTATTCTAGCAGAAGAAATAGAGAGTGGGCATTGGTGTTGATTGCAGAATAGGAGAGTTAAGATAATACAATGTTAGAAAAATCTCTTCACTTCCCTTAAATAGAAAGAGAGATTAGAAATAAAAAAAAAAATTTAGGAAAGTTAGCTAGAATTAAAAATCACCTTTAGATTAATTGTTGCCCACTGTTCATTGTGGTGCTCTGAAACAAGTTCTGCTTTCCAAAAAGGCAATGGATCTTCTGCAGGACTGAGTTGTCCTGTTTGATTTGCAGACTGAATGCTCTTCACTTGGTACCTGCTCCAGCAATAGGAAACTCAGAAATATTTTTTTCCTACCAGCTCTGCTGGCATCACTGGAGCTGTTACAAATAGAAAGTGAGTCTGATGGCTTGGCCTACTACTTAAAAGTGCTTGTTTTTCATATTTCTTTAGGGAGATGTTGTGAGGCTGTTTCATGCAGAGCAAGAGAAGTTTCTGACCTGTGATGAATATGAGAAGAAACAACACATTTTCCTCCGCACTACATTACGTCAGTCAGCCACGTCAGCAACGAGCTCGAAAGCACTGTGGGAAATAGAGGTATTTTTTTCTCCTTTTTATAAATATTTTAGGACCTGTAGGCCAGGGTTCAGTAAAAAAACCCACTACAACATGAGTCATTCCTAGGCTCCTGATATCATCACACACCTCCCTGTAGCTATTATTATTTCTTGAAGCAGTTTGTGTAGGATGAACCCTGAGAGCTGCTTTATTACTCTGTGTGTGTGGAGAGAGGAGGTTTTCTTACTATATTTACCTGCACTAAAATGAGGAAGAGTCAAATTTCAAATTCAGACTTGACGTAAATGGTGTGATTTTATCAAAGCCAATCAAAGGACAGTTATCCATCCTGGGTTTTGAGTATTTACGTTTAACTTCATGTGCAGTATAGAAAATGGAAATCCATGGCTGACAGGAAATCTCCCAAACATCACACAACACATCGACATTTGTTTAAAGTTAACCGGAATAAAGGTGGTGTTCTGAATGGGGGTGGTTTTGAGAAGAGAACGTGCAAACATATTTTTGTTCAGCTGAAACATTGGAAATTGGTAGGTTTCAAATCCTTGCTATCACAATAATGTAACTCCTATACTTGAAAGTTCCTGTATTATGAACAAACTTTGTGCATTGAGAACAGAGTCTTCAGAAAAATGTTTGATTTTTGTCTGGGTAAGGATTGTCTGGAGTAGAGTGTATTGCACTTGTAGTTATTGGAGATTCCTCCTCAAAAGAGACAGACATTGCTAGATTTTGAAGAAAGCAAATGACCTACAGCTCAGTCAAGGGATAAAAGAAATAACCTGGGATATTTCAGATGATATGAGGGTATATCAGTTGAATGAAAATTTTTCAGAAGACCCTAGTATTGTCAAAAATAGAACTGGTATAATTGGTAAAATAATGTAAGATGGTTTGAATTTTGCTTTTAAGTAGTGCCTAGTAGTGTAGAATGGCTCTCCTTACTTTCTTGAGCTGCAGGTTCACACCATGTCACTTAAAAGCAAAATTTGGCTCATCATGTTTGCAGGGAATAGATTAATGAAAGCATGGAAAGTAATAGAAGGAGTATTTCCTGGCACTTGGCAAAAAGTAAATGGAAGTAGTTGTTATCTATGGTGAGCTTCGTGTAAGCCCAGAATTCCTCTCTTTGGCAGGCTGTAATGATGTAATTTGCGTATTTTTATTTGGAGTGAGCTGCAGGAATTGTCAGTGATGTGGAGTATGATCTTGAGGACCATGATTAAAATCTAAATTCTTCTTTTAGGTTGTCCACCATGACCCTTGCCGGGGAGGGGCAGGACAGTGGAATAGCTTGTTTAGATTTAAGCATTTGGCAACTGGAAACTACTTGGCTGCAGAGGTAAGAATGCCAATTAAACAAGGGTTTGTGTGCTGCTTAACCAAGTCCTGCTGGTTTAGAACTGCTGTGCTAGGTGGGTCTGCAGTGTAGATCTCCAAAAAGATCCCACACTGGGCCCCTGCTGGCTCATACTGTATTGCTGCACCCAGGGATTGCAGGGCAAACAGCACTGTTAAATATCCACTGTGTTTGTACTGAAAACACTTGGGTTCATTTATCTCTGCTCCTGTTTGATTTTTGGAGTAGTGTTGTGACTGTGTATTGGTGTCATGTGAGTTCATTGGGATTATTTAGGCTGCAGGGTTCTGCTGTTGCACTCTTGCCTTTTGACTAAAACTTGAGTAAAAAATAGATCTGAGGAAGTCTTTGCCCCTTTTGATGGAATGGAAGGTCCCAGAGGAGAAGGAAGATGTTGCAACTTGTCTGGTTACTATCTGGTACTTTGTGTCATGGCAAAAGAGTATTGTGACTCCTGAAAAGAGCAGCTTAGTATCTTTTAAGAGTTCTTAAAAATAAAATATGGCTCTTGACAAGCTGGAGTACAGCAGATAATACCAAGTGTATGAAATAGTACAGCCTTGAATGTTCTAATGGTTGCAAGAAGCTGTGAACTTTTCAAGTTGTATCTAATCCATATTAACACAGGTCTGTGTCCAAGTTTTATCAATGGAGTGAGAAGTAGGGGTTTTTTCCACTCATTTAGTTAGGATTGCTTCTTCTGACCTATGCTTTGAAGTATAAGTGCAAAAATTTACTGCAAGAAGAAAGTTATAAATCACTATATGTTAGAGAACCCCTGAAAAAAAGACTTGCCCTAACTGGGTTGAGTTAGATTTACAACAGTGCAACTTCTGTAGGCAGGCAACTCCTTAGTATTCCCAGGGTGCTGCTTTCATTTTCCAGCTCCTGTCACAGCCTGCACTGAATTCAGAGGAAGAACAAACAGAAGCTATCAAACCTTCATTTATTTCTAATTATGTCAAGGCCACTATCAAAACATAAACAGTGGACTCTTAATAATAGCTAATAATAGCTGATTTTCAAGAGGCAACCAGTACTCCCACCTATGAGTGGGAGTATTTTCCTTTCTGCTTACAGTGAAGGTTGCTCCCAGTAGGAAGATTTTACTAGCTGAGCTGATGGAGAGTCAGGAAAGGCATTGAGCACACTGATGGGCTTCCTTCTCCCAAACCAGGTGATCTGTCTGGGGGATTTTTAGGCGAAAAATCTTCTGGTGAAGAAGTGCCCTGAATGTCAAACCTGAGCTTAGGCCCTTTCTACCTCTAGAAAGGAAATCCCCACCGGGCAGACTTGTAATATGGAGAGTATAATTGGCAACAGGAGAGTGAGAGCTGGAAGAGCTTTTGGGTTGAACAGAGGTGATATGCTGGGACTGGAGAGCTGCATTAGTGGCTGGAGAGCTGCATTAGTGACTGTGTCTATGAGGTGTAAAATACCTGTGGTGGAGATATTAAAGGTACTGCTGTAATAAAACCCTGTGAACTGTGTTTTGCACAGTTCATATGTCAGGCACAACACACCAGCCAGCCAGACATGTCAAAGATTTATGAGCAGGCAGGCAGACACCTCGTGTGCGTGACCTAACTTTAAATCAATTGGGCAAAGCCTACTGAACACTTATCTGTGCCCTGGCAGCACAGGGAGATTACTCATGGTATGGATTATCAGCAGCGTCACACATTGCTATGACCTGATTTTGTTTAAGTCTCCATGATAAAGATATCTAGGGTGGAATAATAAGTACAAACACAAGAAGAAATTTCAAAAATCTTTTAAGCATTCTGTTGTTGGCTAAAGATGTGATTTCTGTTACAGTTTGAGCTGTTGTAAATCAGGACTCATCGCTGTTTATAACTGTCTTTTCTTACTTCATCCTCCCTTAAATCAACTTGATGTGTGCCATGGAGGTTTCTTCAGGGGAGTCTTGCATGGGCCAAGTCTCAGACAAGGAGCATAAGTGTCCTTCACCTGGGCACCTCCCTTTTCTCCTCTCATACCTTGTGTGAGCAGCCTGTGCCTTCTCTTTTTCTTGGAGCCTTCCTGTGCTAGATGTAACTGGTTTGGGATTTGGTGGGTCACTATTGAGCCACATTGTGAAGGGATGCCCCTGCAGCTTGCTAAGGCCAGGGGAGGATATGGGGACTAAGAAAATTGAAGATACTTGCCTCAGAGAATTAAGGAGTTTAAAGCTGATAAAGGTATTTCAATACCACAGTGAGCGAATTAATAAAAAGTGAGGCAATACCATTGTTCAGCAAAAAAACCATAGGTGAGTACTTGTAAATCTGTTATAAACTTGAGAGGATGAAGTCAGGATGTGTAAATCCTAAATTCTGTGTTCTTTAGAAGTACAATCAGTTGTCCAGCTTTTGTTGCCTTTCAAAGACCTCTGATATCTCTGACTTCCGACACAGTCTCAAAGTAGTGGTATTTCCTTTAATCCTCTTTCCACTTGGCGTTATTTAGCCTAATTTTAATTACTGTGCTTTGAAGTTCTTTAAGACCTACTAATACTTTAAACCAACCTAGATCTTTCTCCCAGACTTTGGGCTGATGCTGAACCACCCTGAAAAACCCACTGCTTTCAGGCAGTCACAGTGGGAGACACTTGGTGATTCCACACACCTGCATTGCCATTCCTCTGCTACTCTGCATATCCTGGGCCACTCAGATGTCTGTGTGCTCTCACACAATTGCTTAAGACACAGGAGGAATATGTTGAAAAAAAGGGTTTGATGATTAGTGATAAAATTTGGGGCATTAGATATCTGGGTAGTTGGTAATGATGTCTGACATTAGGAAATCTTAAACCGCAGGCTTAGACATTCCCAAATACTTGGCTGAAAAATTGGAAAGAGAAATTGTCTTCTTTGGAGACAGCAGGAGTTCTGCTGTTAGTGTCATAAGGGCTTGTTTTCGCCCAAAAGAGCTGAGCCAGATCTTCAGCAGGAGATTCAGGCACTAAGCCACCAGCTAAGATCCAGGCTGCTGAGTTTCATTCTCAGAACAGAGTTTTATTCTCATCTTCACAGAGTCAGCAGTCTTTTAGAAAAAGTTCTGCAGAAGATCCTTTTTATAGCCCTGGTTACAGCAAAATGACCCAAGTTATTTCGAGGCTTTACATTTATAAAGAGAGGCTGCAGGGTTAGGTGAAAATTGGACATTTCAAAGTAATAAAGATTTCCCCAGAAGTCTTTTCAGTGCATGTAGCACATCTAGAAGGCACCCAAAGCTACCTCTGTGTGTGGGGGAGTGAGCTGCAATTTTCCTGAACAGCCTTGCAGATGCTGCAGGTTGGGACCACACAGCTGTGCCTTTCTCATGAACACACATAACCTTTTCAGTATTCTAAATTACCAAGATAAAAGTCCCTTTGAACTGAATATCAGCTTATCAATTGTCCTGAACCAAAACATGCACTTCTAATATTGTTCTCAACATCCTCCAGTTCTGTGATTTCTAAACTGGGCAATTCATACTGAAACTATTAACACTTGTTTTATGAGGCTGTTAAACAGATATGTGTGCCCACACACAAGAAATGCAGGATAAGTCTGTAATTTCATATTCAACTTCTCAGGTGTGGCTAAAATAATTCCAGAATGTATCTGCATCTATCAAATCACATGCTGGTCTCAGATATTGCAGTAGACAATAGATAAGCCACAGTACATTGCTTGTGAAACCTTGTGAAAACATAAATAATCACAGTGCAGGATTTGTAAGGAAAAACCTGTGATAATTCTGTTTTGCTTAGCTGAATAGATTGGAGTTACTAGATACCTTGGCCAAAATGTGGCAGAAAATCTGGTGAGGTTTATAACACCAAGTGAGCTCTACTAAGCTAAATGAATTAAGATAAGGCTGGTAAAATGGCAGCCTGAATGTTCACATCCTGTGCTTCTGCAGAAATGTGACCATAAACAATTACTGCTGGGGAAAACTTCTCTGGCTTTCTTAGAGAGTTCTCCTTCCTCTCTCTGTAAGAGTGAAAGGGCAGGGTTTAGGCTGTAAAATGGATCAACTCTGATCAGAGTTTTGTTCTGAACTCTGTTCTTAACATCCCACTTGAAACATCCTTCCAGCTTTAGGATTATTTTAGCACTAAGTACTCAGTGGAGCATCTTTTTAAGTTGGGAACAATTGAATTCAGTTGGGCTGAGCAGCCCAGAGTTACATACACATGAGATGAAATGACAATTAGATGAATATTAATTGAACAGGAAGTCCAGTCCAACTCACCAAGGCTGTAGTTCACTTGTGGAGCACTGCAGTGGCAACACAGGCTTCAGAAATGTCCTTTTTGCTCAGGTGTTGGATTGCAGTCCTGTGACACAAAGTGCTGTCCCTGAGGTGCTGTTGGCACGGACTCCAGGGCACTGAGCAGAGGGAATAGTCTGTGCAGGGACAGGGTCACTGAGCTAAAGCAGCAGAGCATGAATGTTTTGGGTGGGTTAACAGGCACTGCTGTAGCCTTGCAGGACTGTCAGCTGATTTTCACCACACTGTGGTATAAACCACTTGCTGAGAACTCCTGCATCAGTGGCCAGTAGAAGATACTCATATTTCTCTTGTCTTTCTTGAATAATTTCTTCCCACATTACCTCACTCTACTTTTCTGTCAAAATTGCCCCAAACTGTCACTTTCTTCTAAGAGAAGCTTATGGACATCATTCACTTTAAATTGAGAACTGCTCTTAAATTTTGCTTTTACAGTCCATGGCAGGGGGGTTGGAACTAGAGGATCTTCCAACCCAAACCATTCTATGATTCTGTGATTAAAAATATTAGTCTGCCATGTTATATATATTATTATGATATTCATTTATGCAGATGGACAGGACCATACCTTTCATAGTAAATTTAAGCCTATTGTAATAATCACTTGATTGGGATCATGGTGAAGATAGCTGAGTACATACTCAGGTTATTGAGAGAAAATAATCCTCTCCTGCTTTCTGCTTAGTAAAGATTGTCACAAGAATCCCACAAGAATAGAAGACAAAGCATTTAATGAGATTTTAAGAAAGACTACATAATTGTATGGGTAATAGTATACTCTGCATTAGCTAAGATAAAAGAAATGTAAAAGGGAAATCAGTTCTTAAGTTTGAGGCTATAAACAGGATTAAACTCCTGGAGCCCTGAAGAGACTTTCTTTGTAGTTTCATGGACTTTTCTTCCACCTCCTTAAACTGCTGGAAAATGGAGTCCTGCAGAGGATGTTTTATTAAGGTATCTGAGGTTGATTATTTGAAGTCCCTAATTTAGGCCTTTATCCACTTGTTGTAAATTGGACTACTGACAGAGACGTTTTTTATTAGGAAGCAAAAATGGAACCACTGCTTGCCAGTGTAATTTTATTTTCTTTTTTGGGTGACATGGAAACAAACCTTTGCAGAAAGACTTGTTCATGCCCTGGTCATGCAGAGAGAGAGAGAACACAGTGTTAAATGCTCTGTGGTTCCTTCTGCCTTCAGAAGAGTGTGGCAAGTAACTAATAAAAGAAAATAAAAATGGCCTTGTTTAACTGAGATGAGAGGTACCTTTTGCTCAGGAGCAGTTTGTAAGCCAGAGAAGATGCCAGGAGATGGCAGCATCCACTAAGGCCTTCACACATCTCCTCACAGATTTCATTCCTTGGTACTGTGGGACCTCCTCACCTGGAGATTGCTTCAAAATCTTCTTTTGGGCCTGGTTTTTCCCAGTGTCTCTTCATTAAATGCTAACACAGCATTCTGATTAATTTCTATTTGATTGGCTCGGTGATTAAAGGTTCTCATAAGAAAAAGGGTTTGCCAAGGTGACAGGGTGAGCTCAGCACTGTAAGCCCTATTTCTCTTTTTCACTGTCTCATAGGAGTGTGGGTTTGTTTTAAAGCTCTGTAAGGAGTGAAGGGTAATTTACAGCTATGCATGAAGAGATGAAAGAGGTCCAGAGGGGATCCAGAGGAGGAGGATGGATTACTGATTTACAGAGCCAGCCTGACCTGTTCTGCAGACTTGGATGTGGCTTTTTAAAGTGACAGATCTAGAAGATGTCTATTTAGCAAAACCCAGAGCTAGATTTCTCCAAGGCTTTTAGGAGTCTTGAGAATGCAACTTAATTTCCTGACCTGACTTGCCTTGACTTTGGTGGAATCTGTCAGTGTGCAAATGCCTTCATAAATCTGGATCTCAGAGGAAAGTTTTTTCCCCTCAGCCAACTAATTTGCAGATTATTACCTGTGAGAATGAATGTTCAGCTTTTTCAGTCCTGCCTGAAGTTGGCTACATTTGGGCCATGTTTGTACACATACAAGCTTTAGGAGTAAGGAAGCACAAAGACATTAATGCAGCATTTATTGTCATTTGGTCATTACAAGGCCTGCTTCTGTTATTAAAAAGACATCTTGCATTTTGATGTCTTCCAAACCAGCGAATATAGACATGTGGTCTGTTCCTAAGTGCATTTTTTGTTTATTTTTTCAAGATCACTTGAGAAGCTTTTATTCAATTGTATTTGTGCCTCTTTATTTGTGATGCTTGATGGAGGTTTCCAAGGCTTCCCTCCTTTGTTTTTTATTGGGGTTTTTGCAGGATTTTGTTTGCCTGTATTTTTTGTTTGTTTTTCTATTTTTTAACAGTAGAAATGTCAGTCATGTCTAATTCAATCGTCCCTAGTTACTCCTGAGAGAACTACTGAAAGGCATATGAGATATTAATATTTAGAATATCACTCTTGAAGAGATGAGGATGCTTCTTTTATATAGCACAGGTTGACATGGAGCTGCTGAAGCTCAGACTGAGGTTATGGCCTAGCATCCAAGTTACACTAAAGGATCTCTTATACATTTTTCTTTCTTTTGACTTCCTCTGCAGAATGGGATATGGGTGAGTGGGGCTGAGCACTGGTTTCAGGTTCTCTGCCCTTGATCCCACTAGAAGAAGTGGAATTTCCCAGTTACCACTCCTAACTTGGAGCTACTCCAGCTTATGCTGCTGGTGTGAGACCTTTAAATCAGTGCTGATTTAGGCATGGCAAAATGCTGGCCTGCCATTGCTTACCACAGCAGCTGGAAATGCCATCAAGATGATCTTTCTTCTGGTAATGAGGGTGAAAAATCAGGACAGGAAGGTGCTGGAGCTGCTTCTCATTCCTGTTTTTGACTGGCAGGGGGGCCTGAAGAAGACAAAAAGGTTCAGCTCTCCCAGTGCCCCCTGGAAACTTGTCTGATCTGCTAAGACACGGCTCGTGAGGAAAGCACAATCCTGAATGAAAAGGCCTTTTAAGATTTTTAAACTTTCCTTGGATGATGATTATCAGAGCTCAGTGCCAGTGCTCAGGCAGGGCTGAGTGGAGTTTATCAAGGTAGATTCATAGCCAGTCTTTCTCTGGCAAGTTAATAAGATGGCAAAAGTCCTTTGAATGCCACTGAAAGTCTTTGAAATTGTGCAAAAGTCCTTTGGATTTATCGAAAGCTAATCAGTGTGACATTAACAAAGAACAAAGCAAGCCTAATGAAGATGAAAGATTTGAGAAGTGGATTATTTTTCTTTTGTCCTGGCTTTTCTTCCCTGAAACACTTGCCCTTGTTGGCTGGGTAACAGGCTGTGTGTTAACAGGCTGGTTCTCAAATGAAATGGGGACTGTTTGCGTGTGTTGAATTAAATCCTTTTATTCTTTGCCTATCAGGGTTTCCTTCATAAATGCAGGTTTTACCCAAGTCATTAAAATGCTGATTTAACTGAAATTTGGCAATCTAGTTCTTCCCTCGACAAGATGCTTTAAATATCCTTTACCTAGTCAACAAAATTTGATTAAAATCAGCATGGGTGTTTCTTTCTCCAAACTCCTCTCTCTTTTTCTTAATTGAGTTTCCAAAAATAGCCTGTTTGGGTACCTTCCATGCCTTCCTCCAAGAAAACATCATTCAATAGAAATGTGGAATTTCAAACTTCTTGGATTGTAGAGGATATCTAGCTATGTGAAAATGCAAAAGTGAAATTAAAGCCAGGAATAACCTGTGAGATGATGTTCTGCACAACAGTAGAACCCCAGGAAATAATGCACTGTGGATTCATGGGGTTTGAAAACTTTAAGATACAGCTTTGAGTAGCTTTAATCAATAGAGATGACAGAGCCTGGAACTTCTGGTGCTCAATCTAGTGGAATCCCTCTCAGGATTAGCAGGGCACTTGCATTCTCTGAGCACCAAGTACCAGAAGTAACACAAAACCACACAGAGATGAAAGTTGTCTTCCTGCTATGCAGACTTTACAGATTTTGTAAAGTCACTAGGTGAAAATTCACAAATGAGATTCTTTGCCTTTCCAAGTAGTTTTAACCAGAAATAATTCAAGACTTTGTCTATGCCTCAATTTTCCACATGTAAAAGCTAACTTCTATTATGAATTTGTCACACATACTCTCTCCAGGGCCCTTCTGCTGCTCCCACAGGATGAGGATGTTGATATATGGATTCATTCAGCCATCTAATCTTTTCACATACCACTGTGTACCAAGGCTGAGCCCAAAACCTATCCAAGAGACAGCAATTTTTATACTCAGGAGGGCCACCTGCAGCACTGACCCTGCCCTTCAGGCTCTCTCAGATACCCTGTGTAGATCACGAGTTTGGAATTTGGCTTCTTGCAGAAGAGCGCAAGTAAATGCTATTTAAATGTAGATTTAAAAGAAGGCATTGTCTTCTTTGCAGTTGCAAATCTGTCCCTAAACTCCAGAATTGTCAATGAAAAACTCTCATTTTGTGGTACCTTTTTCTCTCCCATTCATGGAAGGGTAAAAAATGGCTGTACCCGAGTTTGTTGAAAAACAAGGAGCAGAGGATTAGGACTTCTTGATTACTCTGTATTGGAAAAGAAGCTGATGAAGATATACTTAAGAAAACTCCAAAACATAAAATGAAGCTATTACATTTATTACATTTTATTTATACAATCACACTTGTTTAAGCTCTGCAGTTTGCCGTTCATCATGTTCTTGGTGCATATTGGCTCCATGCACCTTCCAGCGGCATTTTGCAGGAATATTCAGTGCTGTATTTCAGCTACAATTCATTAAATTGCAGCTTCAAGACCTCCAATGACACAAAAAAGCTTGAAAACTGTTGAGCTTTATTGGGGCCTATTTTAGCATAGCATTCTTACTTTCTAAACACCTGCAGAAATTTTTTCTTGATATCATTAGTAGAGAGATAAAAATATTCATGTTGTTCTTTTCAAGGCTTCTTTTGTTTTGGAGGCTTATTGAAGAACATAGAAGTGATCTCACATAAATCAGAAAAAGCAATAGATTTTGGAGTGCTGAGACTGTCACCATGTCCTTAGGTCATTCTGGGCTGGGATATTGAAAAGGACTCAGAACAGGTGGAATATGACATACAACACTAGATGATTTATGCCCATTTTACCTGGAGAATGTAGCATGGGACAATAGCTACTGGTCTGTGTTTTAGAAACCCTCAGCACCAACAATCTCAGCTGAAATGAAAATGAAAATGGCAACTGCCAAGCAGAGCTGAAAATGGGGCCATGGATGTCAGCCCGAAGACTGAGTTCCACTGTGTTTATGGTTCCGTGTCAGCATCTCAAAACTTCCTCTAAACAACATATTTTGGGTTTTGTTATTTCTGTAACAGCAGGGCAAGAAAAAGCATCATTAAGGATGTACTTGATTTCTCACCTGAGCCTTCTGTCTCCATCACTCTCAGTCCAGAAGTGACTTGTTTTGGAAATTTGAGGGCAATCTGTTCAGTCATTTTTCAAGAAGGGAAGAAGTGTTGAGGGAGGGAGATTTTCCTAATTTCTCCTGTCATTGCTATATATATTTTTTTTTAAAATCACCATTATGTTGAAAGCAAACAGCTGAAGGATATCAGAATTCAATTCATACTGGGTAGACAACTGCATTCACTCAAGCCCTTAAATGAAAACCTGTAGGATCAAGTCCTCAGTGCCAAGTTCTCTGTGCTGGGTCTAGTGACAAACCCAAGATGACCCAGGCTTTTTCTTGCTTGCTTGCAACCAGCAATATCTGAAGGTAGCATAAAAATTTAGCTTTTTTGTACCTTCTCTGCACCTGTGCTGGAAGGCCACGGTGCATGGCTGGGACTAAGGGGCACTGCCTGCTAATTTTATCTCTTCTTAATTGGGGACCAAAGACAGAGAGCTCAGCTTGCCTGCTAAAAATGGGACACCAGGATTATTTTAAGGTGTCAGGTGAACAAATGTCATGCTGAAAGAACTGTGGAAACTTACCAAGGAATCAAAACTATGTGAAAACAGTTACATATGTGTGTAAGTACTAGTTTTTTGGTGTTCATCTCTTAATCCTGTTGCTGCATAGCAGTAGCAAGAGGGACTTGGAGCTGTGACAATGTCAGGGAGGAGCCAAATGCAAGATTTGGGATTGGTGTCAGCACAGGGAGGAAAGCAGGCTCTCTAAATTAGGTTTGTAATGGTAACATTGTGGCTAATGCAAAAAATGAAATCGTGACAGGTTAAACCTTTGGTCATTTCTGTGTTAGCACATCAAGTTACAACACATAGAGAAGGTATTTTCAGCCATTTGACAAAGATTTCAAAGTTTTCACCCTTTCTTCACTTTCGTGGTGTGGAGAGGAGTGGGCTTTTTGAGGGGTTAAAGAGATAGAAATAATTATTTTAAATAAAAGCCTTATCAACTTAACAAAAACTCTTCACAACAGTTGTCTGTGTAGTGTTAGATATATAATAATGTGATCTTGAAAAGTTCCACTGAGATTTGTGCATCTTGCCCTGTGCAATTCTCTTCTGGCTCTTCCATGCTGGTAATGCCAAATTCAAGCCAAGAAAATGACAGTAGTCATCTGTAAGATGTATACACACTGTAATTGCCTAAGAACAAAATTTCCTTATATAACTAATAATCTCACTTCAGCATTTTCAGTGCTTTGATGACATATCCTATGTCAGGGAATATTGGTAAATATTGATGCAAAATTGTTTCTTCATGTAAATCAAATCTTGAAAGGTTTCATGTGCAGCCAGTGAGTGGGTGTGTGTGTTTTTGTTTGTTTGTGAATATATCTGCCTACATAATCCCTCATCTTATAGGCTACATATTTCCCTTGTCAAAAGTACAATCATATTGAATAGCTCTTAAATAGTAATACTTTACATTTATTACTGTATAGCATCTTTCATCCAAGCTTCTCATATTACTTTAGTATTAATTAATGCTTGATAATCCTAATATGACATAGAAAATATTATCCCCATTAGTAATGGTTAAACAGAACCAGAATGTAATTAAATAATTGTCTCTGGTGGCATTGTCACTCCTGTTTCAAAGATTTTAATTCTGAGTTCACCATGTTCCTGTAAAATCTCAGTAGATATAGAGAACATTAGTTTTTTATCTCAATCTATCTGCCCAGGGTCAATGCTGGAAGTGATTGCATGTGCATGTGTGTGGGTGAGTGGAACTGGCTGCATTCAGAATAGTAACTGTGCTTTCCTCATCATCCTTTTTGGGTTTGGTTATTTGAGATTCCTCTTGAGTTAACAAACTTGACTGCAAGATGCTCTTTCTGGAGGTGAGGACACAGCCAGCTAAGTCAGGCAGAAATTGGAGTCTTTTATTCTCACACTGCTTCTAAATACTCCACTGTCCTTTTGCAGGGGGGAAACATAACAGAGAACTGAACCAAACCCTCTCCCCCAGTTATGAAATGTCTGAAAGCTATTGAGATAGTATTTGACTTCTTTTCTTTTCCAGCTTAACCCACACTACCCAGAAGGTAATAATGAAGGAAAAGCTTTGGTAAGTGGAATTTATATGTTGCATATAATCTGGGGAATGCTGTATCCTTAACTCAGCACATCCTGACATATGGAAGCCCTTCATAGCTTTTCTTTTCTTTTCCTTTTCCTTTTCCTTATGTGTTCCAGCTGTGGGGATTGTTTTCCATATCCTGTGTAAGGTAGGGTGCATCTCAGAACTGGCAATTCAGAAAGTTTTCCCTCACGTTAAGGCAAATGATAAGAAACTTATTCAACTTCTGCATCGAAGTGGCAATAGTTGAAGCTGTTCTGCTTGTTATGTGACTGCAGATATAAATGTATTCATTCTTCTCAGCTCAGATGTGTTACTTCATGGCAACAGCCTTTGCCTGGTACAGCATCAAGAGCATTTTAGCTAATTCTGACTAATGAGGCAAGGCCAGACATGGAGATTATAGTGTGTGAAGGAAGTGGTGTTAAAACCTTGAGGGAACCTTATTGTTACTAAGTCAACAAATATTCCTAAAAAGAATCCTTCCTCCATCAAATTCATGAGATTGCCTTGAAAGGCTGAGATCTTCTTCAAAAAAATTCAATTTAATTTCTTTCTGCTTGCCTTCCGGCTTTTGTTCTTTAAGAGGACACATTTTCAAGTTTTTCTCTGCATGAGGAAGAAATTTTTGATTTTTCATGACAGAAACCCAAGATTCTTACATAATCACATGCCTTGAGGACTGCAATTTTAATAAAAATGGAGACTTTCATAGGAGTTGGCAACATTGGTTTTCCATCTTCACTTATATTTGGCATTAGTGGTGATATTGCAACAACAGCTAAGCTGTCTGGAGAAATGAGAATTCTCTCATATGAAAATACAGGAGTTCCACCAGTTGTTTCTCTTTTGTATTGGAATGAAACTTGAGACCTTTGGAGCTTTGGACTGAAAATGAAGATCAGTTCTAGAATTCCCCAGTGATTAGGTGTTAGGTCCTTGTCACTGAGGATCCAATCCTATTGTATCACACCATACTTATTTATGGTAGAGGGTTTCCATCTGTAGCCATTTCAGTTCATTTAATTAGTTAAATATTCCCTGGACTGAGTAATGACAAAGGCACAAGAGTAATCTAAACACGAATGTTAGAGGTGGCTTCATTATCAGTTTGTCTTATTCCTCCTGGGTATTGGTTTCAGCTAAAAACCCAGACCAGATAAATCACATTAGAGAAATACTTCCAATAAAAAAGTAATCAAAGCTGATTGATGATCAAAACTGATATCTCTGTGGAAATTTTAATTTATGCAGTCAGCACTTTTCCAGTGAAAGATGTTTTGTGAAAGAACTTGTAGCAATTTTTGGTAACACCTCCATGTAAATCCAAGCCTACAGGCTCTATTAGTGTGGTAGAAATCCCTTTGGATCCTTCACTCCTTTGTAATCCTGTTGGAAATGAGTCAGCAATGGCTATTTAAGCCTTCATTCTGCCCTCAAGCAACCGAGTAGAGAAACTTCACATCCCAGTGCAGGGATTTCTTTTTATGTTACAATGATGCAGTGTATTGAATTGTCCCTCAAAAGTACATGAACCTTATAATATTTGGAGTTCTTTGGGGGTCAGCTATGTCAGCCTTGTATCCAATAGCACATAACTGGGAGCACACAGGCTTTCCTTGCTCTGTGGTCGTCATCTAGTGTTTCCTCTGCCTGGTCACTGCCTACCTGCCTCACTGCAAAGGCATCTTCTTTTTTCCATCTTTTGAAGCTAATTATTTTGAAATACTACCCATGAAGTAAATCTGGAGGGGGGAGGTTGAGGTGTACCTACCCTAGCAAAATTTGAAGTCTTGATAGCAGGGAAATGGGAGATGAATAAATGAAGCCCTTCCTTGTGGCTGAAGGGTTGAACCTGTAGCCTGTGCCCTTGAAGCCAAGAAGGCCAGTGGTGTCCTGGGGTGCATTGGGAAGAGCAGTGCCAGCAGGTCAGGGAGGGATCCTGTCCCTCTGCCCAGCCCTGGGAGGCACATCTGGAGTGCTGTGTCCAGTCCTGGGCTCCTCAGGACAGGAGGGACCTGGAGCTCCTGGAATGGGGCCAGTGGAGGCTGCAGAGATGATTCAGGGCCTGGAGCATCTGTGACAGGGAAAGGCTGAGGGAGCTGGGGCTGTTCAGCCTCGGGAGGAGCCCCAGCTGAGAGGGGCCCTCAGCCCTGGGTGTCCCTGTGAGCAGGGAGGGCTCAGAGCAGGGCCCAGGCTCTGCTCCGTGGGGCCCAGCAGTGGCACCAGGGGAACGGGCAGGGACTGAGCCCAGGAAATTCCACCTGGACAGGAGGCAGAACTTCTGTCCTGTGCAGTGACTGAGCACTGAACAGATTGTCCAGAGAGGGTGTGGAGTCTCCTCACTGGGGATATTCCAGACCCCTCTGGACACAATCCTGTGCCCTGTGCTCTGGGATGGCCCTGTTGGAGCAGGGAGGTGGCACCAGCTGCCCCACTGTGGTCCCTTCAGCCTGAGCCATCCTAGGACTCTATTTTTTCTCTGCTGGGCTGTTGGATGAAAGGCTAGCAGCTCCTTCTCTGTTGTCTGGGTTTTTAAGGCAGCACAGCCATCTGTGCATTCTGTGCCAACCCTTAACTCCTCCTCAGTGTGTGCTGGGGCTGCTTGTGCATGTTCATGGCCTGGTTTACAAGCCCTGATCCCAGTTGCTCAGGCAACTGAGTTTTGGGAAGCAGGAATGGAGAAGGGTTTTCCATGATGCAGCAGTGGGCACAGACACCGAAGTTCTGCCTGAGCACATCTTTTCTGCCTTGCCTTAAGTGACTCCAGAGTCTGAAAGGGTTTTAGCTCCAGAGAACATAATTATTACTGGAAGTCACCAGGACTTTTGTTCCCAAGCATTAAAGGTACATTTGGACTGAGGTTCATTGCTTGTTTATGAGCTGCTTCTTGACAATCCAGCCAAATTGTCTTGTGAAACACTGCTTTTAATTCTGGTAAAATTTGGCCTTACAATGAGTTGATTAATATTCCCACATCTAAGCTCCAGAAAGTTTTTTTTTTTAAATGGGAAGACCTTTTTGTGACTTGAGGGTCTTATCAAAAAAGCTTCTTCTTCTCTTGAAGTCTAGGAGATTGTAGTGTAGCGTGCATCAAAATGCAGAGCTCTGTGTTACAGCTCCCACTAAACCCAAAATTGGTGTATTTTATGCTGCAAATTACTATGCTTTTTCTAAGGAGAGAAATGTACAGCATCAAGAAGAATGCTACAAACATCAGGGAAATGTCAGGAACAGCTGGGAACCTGGCATTTGTTAGTGCCTTTGTGTTAAAGGCTGATTTGGATAGGTACCTTATCTCCATTTGTCTGCATTTTCATGAGAGGGCTAATTCTAACCAGTTCCAATCTGCCTTTTATTGCTAAGATTTTTTTTAGGATTGAGACTAGTATGCATTTACTTTTCTTGTAAAGAAGTTGGGCAGTTCTACCATGGGCTGCCAGGTGCAATTTGATGTATCTCCTTTGACTTCTGTTTATCTATCTTTATGAATTCCCAACATTTCTGCAATTCTAACCTTTTCTTCTTGCTGCCAACCCAGAAGATTTTTTTTTTCTGATAAATACTGTAAATTAATTTGTTTATTTTAAAAAAATTATTTTATTTTACCTTCCAGGAATGATGTTTATTGAATTACATATTTTTATACGGGTGATGCAGTTTAAACAACTAGAATGGGCAATCTGAAAAGCATTGAAAAGAAAAATCATCAGCTTAAAAATGGCAGCTTATATAAAGCCAGCAGTCAGACCACTGGGGAGGCTGGGGGAGAAGGGGAGACACGGATGCCGGCACATTATTATTATTCTGCTGTTGCACACGGGTCTGAATCAGCTCTGGAAATGCATACATTGTTTCTTACAGAATGTCTCTGGCTCCTAACAACGGGATTGCAACGTGATGTCTCTGCTAAAAATGGGATGACTCACAAATGAGTCAACAGTGAAGGTGTTACAGGAGGCTAACTGCTGTGCTGTCTGCCAGGGCTCCTAGCAGGCAGGAGCAAGGCTGGCCATTCATTTATTCCATTTTCTTCTCATCAAGAATTTTTGCAATAATCTAACCTATGGAGTTCTGCTCACGTTACTGCTCTGAGAAAATGCTGGTTTTGTAAGGGCCTCCTAAACTGGGTTAACGTATTGAGATACCACATTGCTCTGGATTTAACAGGCATTTTCAGAACTCTGGCTGCTATTAAATTTAATTTCTGCTGAAATCTGTAGTGCAGCTTAATGTATTCATTCAGGAGCAGGGCATTATCCTTGCCTGTCTCTGTGCCACAAGAGGTGTCTTCACCAATTGGAATTGTAGATCGGGTTTCTAAAAGAAAAGGTATTTTAGGTTTGTCATGTTTTTGTATTGCTTTTTGCAGTTGAAATGCAGGCCCTTCCATAAGCAAAACTCCATGTAAATCTCTAGAATTTTAGGTATGATGCCCAGTTGAGTTAAATAAGGAGCGTTTGGGATAGGTAGCAATTAGTAGCAAATTCTATTAAGAGCTATGGAAAGGGTTATCTGCTGGGCTGTAAGTCTCAAGAAAGTCAAATCTGATTGTACCTGATTAGTTTTTCACTGATTCCAGCATGGGATTTATCTCTCCTTATATTTGCCCTCCAAACACAGTATGTCTATTGTCTTTTCTCTTTAAACTTCTTTTTAAATCATGATGCACTGTGAATCAGTGGTGGGAGCCAGGACTTACAGACTTTATTGTGGGCCTGGATCAGTATTTCCCCTCCTCACCAAAATGGTGTTTTTTCTCACTATCTAGGGTTCTTTTTATGGATGCTCAGCCTTTGCTTCCCTAGATGGATCCCACCTGGAGAAGTGCCACTGGCTTGCTCAGTTCTCTCTTCTGGGTGTGATTATTGAGCTTTGCTGCTGCAGAACAAGGCTGGGGGCTCCCAGCCCTCTGTGCCAGTGCACACTGAGGTTTTCTTAGGCTGAAGGAGCTGACTCTGCTCTTTGTACCACTGATACTCTGGGTTGTTTGGAAGGTGTGGGTCCAAGTCCTGGTGGGCAGAAGCAGAGCTGAATTTGTGTCTCCTTGATCCTTGTGAGTGATTTAACCAGCACACAAGAGTGAAGTGGCTGCACCCTCCTCACCTTGGATGTGTGTCTGATGTGACTTGTGACAGCCTGTTGGTAGTTTGTTGTAGTTTGGGACAATCAACATTCTCCTTCTGTGAATGTGCTATTTGGTAATATTGTTTTACCCACAGTTCTCTATATCTCTATACTCCTGGCATGTAATTCAGCTGGTTGTAGTTGTTTTGTTTTTGTTTTGTTTTTTTTTATAAAGTCTTGGGAGTGCTTTCCTTGTTTCATTGGCTTCCTCTTCACACCGCTTTAAGTTGAATTTTCTTTTCTCTGCATTTGAGTTCCTTTGCAGATATTTTCTTCTTTTCTCTTAATTGAATCCAGTTTTGCTGGCTGTATCTGCTCATATGCCAGTTTCTACCTGAGCAAATGTCATCTTGTTTTCATCTGCTTAGGAATGCAGTGCTTCTCCTGAGCTATTGTCTAATTAATTTAAACTAGCCTAGTACTTTCACTTCTTTCCACATCCTCACATGGACTCATTTGCTGGTTCAATAATGGCCGGTTTAAATGCAGATTCTGATGGCTGCTTACTAAATTTAATTTATTGTGAGAAGCTTTCTGTGTGCAAGTGTCTGTGCATTCTCTGTCTCCCACACACAGAGGCATGTGCATGTGCACTGGGACATAAACTGAGACAGAAATACAAATCCATGTTTGTTCCTATGTAATGGCACCATTGCTGTCTCTGCTGTACCCCTCATATGCAGCTTGTTTCCAGAGCTGTCAGGTTGGGCTTCACTTCTCATTACATGTTTTGGTTTTTTTTTTTCCCATAAGCCGTGCTTAACTGCCATAACCCAGGTTAAGTTGTGAGATTCAGATGCTCAAATAATGCTGTAAGGAGAGTTCTGAGGTTTGTGGGGGAGTTCAGCCTGGAACTGCTGTCCAGCTCTTGTGCAGGTCTGATTTTGCTCAGCTAAGCTTGGCATTGCAGTTAGCAGTGTTGCAGGCACTGTCTCGCCCTCTGTTGAAGTGGAATTTCTTTTTAGCCTAAAAACCCAATCTTGCTCCTATGTCTGCCAGTGGCTAAGCCTGGTTGGTGGGATTTAGGGCTGGTGAGCTGATTGCATTGCTCAAATGGACCAATACAACTGTTGGGGACACCAGGGAGTGGGCAGGGTTAGCTCCAAACTGCTGCATGAACTCCACAGAGCTACTGTGAACAACTGTGGTTGGTGTGAACTACTAAAGCACAGGAGACCTGCCTTTGACTCTGCCTCTTGCCAGCTCACCCAGTTCATACACTGCTCATGGTGTTTTGTGGTGGGGAATATCCCTTTGCCCAGTCTGAGTCAGGTGTCCTGTCCATGTTCCTTCTCAGTATGGTTTCATATTTTGGTCTGTATTTTACCCAGAGCCCCAGGATAAAAAGAAAACCATACAATTATGAAGTGCCCTGTCTTTTTGTATACCAGTCATTTCAGTTTGGAAATTATAGTGAAGTGGGTAGCTTCTGGGAAACTCTAACTAGATTTGAATGTAAGTTGTGGAAAATATCAAAAAGTTTGGATGCTGTTCTAAATTATCCTGTGCTACTCACCCCTTTACAGACCTCTTGAATTTTAAACTGATTTTCCAGTTTTCTGTTTTGTTATGAAGTGTAGGAAGTACTTTTTCATTTAATATTAGACTCTGACTCACACTTGTTAAGCTCTTAGAAAGATTTTTTTTTATTGTTTCTGTGCCTTTTCAGTTTGTGTCTCATCACGAGTATGTAAAACAAAATATGTATGGAAATCACAAAAGCAATTTGCTGTTTTCTCAATCCTTGCATACAGGTTAAATTTTTTGTGCATTTTTCTTAAGTAGTTTTTTGGGCATGAGATACAATAGGATGTGGGAACTGCCAGATGAGTTTACCCTTGTGCAAGTCACAGGAGATGGTTGCTTTTTGTCTTAGCAAGCCTCCCTCTCAAACACTAGTGGCAGTACTCTAATGACTAGAGGAGACTAAGAAAAATTTTTTTCTGTATTTTTTTTTCTACTCTCTCAATCCTTGGTAGAAGTCATGGGATGGAAAGCTGACATTTTTTAAGCCTGATAATGAAAAAATGGATGTTTTGGAAGGATTCAAAAAGTGCCTTGGAATGAATTGAAAACTAGCTCTTTCTTCCGTAATTCCACTTATCCTTGATTTTGTTGTTTAATCTAAATTGGCAGTATGGATAATCAAAGCTTTGCCCTTGATTATCCCTTACAGTTTGGTTTTAATCAAGCTACTAATGCAAACCAAGTACAGCCTGGCCTTTTACATTGAACAGCTCTTCCTTAGTGGTGTATTGTAAATCATTCTAATAGCATTTCAGGCTTCCAGGCTTGGATTTTTTTCTCTTTTGGCTTTCCTCATTCCTCTTCTCCTCTCCCTGTGTGATGTATTTTGTGTGTGTGAAGGGCCCTGGGCTGCCAGTCTCTTAATTGGTTATCAGTCTTTTGTAAGATGTGTAACTCAGCACCTCAGAGGAGCAGCTTTTACTCACACCAGTAATTCTTCTGGTTTCTGCATGGATACGGGCACAGACTCCAAATGACTCCTGAAAGCCAAGAAATGTTCTCAGGAAAGGTGGCATTTGGAGTCTGTAGGCAGAGGTGTGTAGGTGACTAAAGATATGAGGATGGTGCTGCAGGGTCACAAAATTCCCATGGACTCTCAGCAGGTGGTGGGAGGAAGATCCCACCTTGGCTCAGGTGCCTTGTTTGAGTAACTGTGTGCCTCAAAGGGGGTAAAATCAGACCTGGGTTGGACCCAGCCTGGGGTGTGTTATCAGCCTGTACTGAGATTTGTAATAGAGTCCAGCTGGGGCTTTGCCTGTCCCCCTTCCTGTGACAAGCTGGTCCTGATGGAGCAGATGGTCTGGCTCTTGCTGTTTGGAGAGCGCCCACAGGGCAAGAGGAAATGGCCTCGAGTCGCTCCAGGCCAGGTTCAGGTTGGACATCAGGAGTAATTTCTTCTTGGAAAGGTCTGACAGGAATTGGAAGGGGCTGCCCAGGGAGGTGATGGAGTCCCCATTCCTGCAAGTGTTCAGGAAACAACTGGATGTGGCTTGGGTTTAGTTGACAAGGTGGTGATTGGTCTAAGGCTGGACTTGATGATTTTTGGAGGTCTTTTCCAACCTAAGTGATTCTCTGAAATTGTGCTGCTGTGATTCTACCATCTGAGAGGAAAAAGCCATCAAACTTACATTAAACAGCAGTGGATTTAAGCAAATCACTTACTTTTTAAATCCCCTCCTTGTCTTAAAAAAAATAAATCTAATTTTCATTGATTTTCTTCTTTCAACTGTGGCTTTTTCCAGACCAGCACCGTGTAGTTGCAGCTGCTGAGAGTGACTGGTCTGCAACTACTGCAGGTTTTTTGAAGTTGTAGGTGTCAAATAAAGCATATCCAGTGCTGCAGTGCCTCTGTAGCTCGTGGCCTGCTGTTGTTCTAATGACTGCCTGAGACCCCATGGCACAAAGTACATGCTTTGTGTTACTCCAAAGCCAGTCATGGTGGATTCTTTCTAGAAAGTAAAAAAAAAAAAAAAAAAAAAAATTCCAATTCAGCTGTATTACTAGTCTGCAAGGTAATTGAAGAATTTCTAATGGGCCCTGATGCAAGCAAATAACCCTTGTGCCTAATCAGCAGAGAGACAGCGACCTTCCTGCTTCAAAGAAGAAACGCCAGGCAGGGGAGAAGATTATGTATACTTTGGTCTCTGTGCCACATGGAAATGACATTGCATCTCTCTTTGAACTGGATGCCACCACTCTTCAGAGAGCTGATTGCCTGGTTCCAAGGTAAAATAGAAAAAAAAAAAAAAAGGAAAGGAAAAAAAGGGCAAAAAATAGTGCTGCATTGACAGGGTTTCTTCCTGGGATTATGCTGGTGAGTAAAGCAGAAAAAAAATCAAACATGAGCAAGTATTATCCTTCTGTTAAAATATGAGGAGTGTTCATGGATAAATAAGGGATGTATAAAACATGATACTGCTGCTGTGACTGGGTAAAATAATTATAAGGATAAAACAAGTGACACTTAGAGGCAGTCTGTGAAGAGAAAAATAATGGTCTAAATATTGCACAGATCTATGAGAGGATAGAATTGAGCTCTGTTTGAAAAAAATGTACTTTTAATAGATTTAACTGAATTGTTCCCAACAAAATAATGTGTGTGGTGAGCTGGGCTTCTGTTTCCCTGACAGATCATGATGCCACTGAGCACATTTGCTATTCAAATATATTCAGCAAGTGGCTTCTGGGTTTTAATTGTCAATATTTGAAATTTCAGCTGTGTAGCCTAGCTGAGGTTGGCTAGATAAGTCACACGGTGTTGGTTGTGACTGAATGGGCTTGCAGACACTTGGGGCTGGTTGTTATGAGGGTGGATTTTAAAGCTGGGTACCCACAAATACTGATGTATGTGACTTTGAAGTGTGTTTGCTATGCTGAATTCTGCCAGATAATTTGCTTACTTGAATACTCAAAAGCCCATCAGCATGAAAGGGAGAGTGTGAATGGAGACCACAGTGAATATATTTCAAACGTAAAATTCAGAGTTAAAATTGTAATTGATTTCTCAGCTCTGCTTTTTGATAATACCACAGATTATCATATGGAAAGAGTTTAGAAGGATCTCATATCTGCTCTTTGTTCACTTGATTTTCAGTTGAGAACTGGTACTGTAAATGCTTGCTCTGGAACAAGGGTTTGCAGATCATAATGATGAAGCTGTGAAACCACGGTCAGCTTTACTTTCTGGCTTTTGTGCTGTGACAGCTTAAAAGGGTTCGTTATTCTGCAGGAAAAAAAATAATAAAAGAATTGGGTTTATTCATGAAATATATTTCTGTTCAGATGGGATTTTATAACATCTTCCTTTCAGTATTTTTTTCCTTTAAAGAATATTTTACTCCTAGACTTACATAAATACTTAAACCCACCATTCTGCATAATCCCGAGATGCTGGCTGTTCTTGTTGCAGCTCTGCTCTGGGTGAGAAAGGAGACAAGGAAAAAGGGTATTGCAGAGTCTTTTAGGTTCACCTCCCCCTTTTACTGCAGGAGACTGGTGTGCCTCCTGTTCTGCAGCCTCATGCCATAGGCAGGTGTTGCAGGGCATCCCACCTGGCCCATGTGGGCTCAGGACTGATCCATCTCAGCTGCTGTTTGCTCTGTCCCCCTTCAGGAACTCCTATGTCCGCCTGAGGCACCTGTGCACCAACACTTGGGTCACCAGCACCAGCATCCCCATAGACACTGAGGAAGAGAGGCCTGTGATGTTAAAGGTGAGCAAAATCCCAAACTCATTCCTGAAGCTGTGTCACTTCTAACATATGAAATGTGCATAATAGTTAGGATAAAAGTAAGAGGATTGCTCACCCACTTCACACCAAAAACTCTTGCAGATTGGGACGTGCCAAACCAAAGAGGACAAGGAAGCCTTTGCCATTGTATCGGTTCCTCTGTCTGAGGTCAGGGACTTGGACTTTGCCAACGACGCCAACAAGGTTTTAGCATCAACTGTTAAAAAGCTGGAGAATGGAACAATAACCCAGAATGAGAGGAGGTTAGTGAGTTTTATTTTTTCCCTTGCTAAATTGGTATTTGGTTACTCATGATAACACAGTCATGGGTAGGTAATATCCAGAGACAGAGGCAATTGGGAGAGGACACTTCAGTGCTGGGAGTGCCAGCCTGCAGTTAGATTCCACCTCTGTCAGAGCATTCTTGCTGCACCTCAGGCTGAGCCATGTATCTCCTGTGTAAAAGGGAGTAAACAGCACTTCCCCAACTCACTGGCCACATAAATAAATGGATAGTTCCCTGGGCAAATGTCTTTGTCTGGATTTCCTTTGATAATCTCCTTCTGAGCTGTAATGTGAGGGTGCACTGCATCTGATTTTCCTGTACAGGAAAGCAGCACAGCAGTGCTCTTGCCTTGGATGAAGTTCACCACACTGCAAAAGCCTTGGAAGGAGGTCTCAGTGTGACTGAGAAGCTGCTCCAACAATCCCTTTGCTTTCTCATTTCTATTTTCCCCTGTTCTCTTTTTCCTTGTTTTCTTTTTTTTCTTTTTCCCCCCACATCATTTTGGTGTTTACCCCTTGTATTCATCCCCATTTCATCTCTGGCACTATTAGAATTTCTACTCCTCACACCCACTCCTGAATCAAGGGATTTTGTTGTACATTTGTTGTACATTGTAGCCAGATATATTCCACTGCCGGTGATGTAGTTGACTATTTGTCTTCAGCTGCCTGTGGTTAAACTGAATATAAGACAGCATCTCTGGCAGTGTTAATTTGTAACCTGTGATACATCATATACAGCTTTTTTTTTCTGAAAATGTTAATTTTTGGTGATTAAACTGAATTTTTACAGTCAGTTTCCAGTAGCAATTAGGCCAGATGGTTTAACAGCCTAACAGGCAGATTTTTAATAGCCTGGGTGTTGAGAGTCAGCCTTGAAAAGCTGTGGGGCCATTTCATGATTGAGTTGACCCAGAGAGGGATATGACACTGTCCAGGTGGGATATCCCTGGATGAACCTGTCACTGTCAGTATTGTCAGGTCTTGATGTTGACAGATTGGTCCAACAAACATGTAAAACATTTCAGAGCTGTTTCAGAACAGTGCCATTATTTGTTTGTTCTTGTCATTTCCTTTGGAAAAAAACCCAAACCATCTTTTTCCTGTCTTATCACCTTCTAGCACAGAGAAGAAGGAGTCTCAACAATTTATTCCTCATTGCTCCATCCTACAGCTGCTACTTTTCTACTTTATTTTGTGGGGCTGATGCACACCTTGTCCTTTTACACCCATATGGGCTGAGGCTTTCAGAGCTAAAGCTCCCTCAGAGGGCTTAGGTGAGCAGCCCTGTTCACTTGTGGATAATGGGAACTTCGTGTCTGGCTCCCACAGATGACTGAAAATCTCTTGGGGATCTTCCTGCCTCTTTCATAGATTTGTTAGTTATAGACTAGACATGGTCCAAATTGAGAGTTTTTCATGTAAAAGATTGCTGGTGCTGTTAAGGGACATTCTTTAAAATCTGTGGACATCTGTGTTTCTCACTGCACACCCAGCGAGGCGCTAGTAACAAGGAGGCAATGATGACTTAGTTTTCTTTTTTTTCCCCATTTATATTCTGTCTTTTTGCATTTTCTGAAGGTGGGAGAGAAGGAATTACTACTGCCTCTGTTGTTTTTAGCACCTGCTTCTGACAAATCTTTTGTTTAGCGAAGAGTGAAACAAATACAGTTTCTGGGGTCAGTATATATAGGAAAACAGTTGTATATAAATATATAATGAAAAAGCATATGTATGAAACAGTTTCATGGGTCAGTAGGGAAATTATCTAGTGGCAGAATGTTTTTATTCCTCTAGTGAGTACATCATCTTGTTTCACGGACCCATGATAAAGCATAAAAATCCTTGCTAGGCTGTGTAAGTTTCTTTTTACTGCTCCTGGGCCTTGAGGGCAGCTGGTATAGATTTTGGGTCTCTGAATACTGTGTATCAATCCAGCAGCCTGTATTTTTCTCTTGTTTTCCCTCTGGTTGTTGTTTAATTCCTTGGTAAACAGCTCTGTGATTGATTTAAGCTTCTGCTGAGCCAAGGCTTGGAATCCTTAAGTACATGTCAAACTTAACTTTGCAGTGATGGAAGTTCCATTGTGTCAGGTAAAGCTTGCCATAAATGTGATCTTTGTTCTTAATGAATCCTAGCAAGTGTTGAGTGACTGTTTATAAGAATGATTTGTCTATTCATTGTAGGTTTGTAACAAAGCTACTGGAAGATCTCATTTTCTTTGTTGCTGATGTGCCCAATAATGGGCAAGAAGTTTTGGATGTGATCATTACCAAGCCAAACCGGGAACGACAGAAATTAATGAGAGAGCAAAATATATTGGCTCAGGTATGTCCTACTGTGTTAATAACTTAATTGTATTTGCAAACAGATTGCAGGACAGAGTAATGTGAGGAAAAGTTATTTTTGGGTAACTTGGCTTATGTCAGATTGGTTTTATGACTGGTTGGATTAGGTAGAAATGACACTGCTTGGTCAAAGCTCATCTCAGTCCCTAAATCAGAGTGAAGCACAAGGGGCTGTAGAGGGCTCTTAATTTCATGTGATTCTCATGAGATTTAAGACCATCTTTTAGAGCAAATTTTTCACAAAATTTGAGACAAACAGAGCATGGTCCCAATGCTGCGAGTGTTCCCCACATGGTGCCCTTATGGAACTCTGACTTTGTTTGCATGAGGGCAAACTTGCAAGTAAATAAAATTAATGTACTTTTTGAGAAGTCAACTGAAAGAAATTTTAAAAAAGGAGAAAAGGATGAAACTGGATAGCAGCCAGTGTTGTCCTCCTTTTTCATCATTAAATTACCCAAAGTTAAGACATGTGACTAAAACTGTTTAAAGTTGGGGATAGCAGTAAAGAGAAGGCAATGTCAATCAAGCTGGTAGCAGTAAAGAGAAGGCAATGTCAATCAAGCTGGTGGGAAATGCAAAGTTAACCCCAAATGCATAAAGCTGTGATGTCTCAGATTGTGCCCTCACCTGTGTTTAGTCAATGCTGTTGTGCTGATCCTGTCAGAGGATATTTCCATTGAGTGCTGGAAGTTCAGCAGAAATCTGGGTCTGGTTTTCACTCTCAGTAATTTTGATTTTGAACAGATATTTGGCATCCTCAAAGCTCCTTTTAAGGACAAAGGTGAAGGATCGATGCTGAGACTTGAAGACCTGGGTGACCAGAGATATGCTCCCTACAAATACATGTTAAGATTATGTTACAGAGTTCTCAGACACTCCCAACAGGACTATAGGAAGAACCAGGTCTGTGGTATTGAGGATAATTTTCCTCCCAGTTTCTCTAATTGTATATCCTGGGTTTGACATGGCTCTCTGCACTTACAAGTGGGATTCTGTGGTAATGGGGAAAGGCCTTTTTTTTTTGGTGTGTAGCTTAGCAGTGTGTGAATTGAAAGTTCAACAGTGAATATCACAAGTTCCCTTTGTACTTCTGCAGGCTCAGAATGAGACTGGGGTTCACTGCTTCATTCATGAGCTTTCTGTTATTAAAAATATGATCTGGGAGCCTGGATTGTGAAGTGGGAAATCTGCAAAGCTGTCTTGTTTCTCTTGCTTAAATATTTGTAGAGGGATGGCAGTGAGTCAGAGCAGAGGTTGTTATTTCAGGTAGCCTGATTTCCCACTGCTGGAGACTCCCTGTGAGCAAGAGGTATTTCAGAACACAGACTAAAGGGACTGGAGATAAAAGCCTGAACTGCTGTGTGGCTTCTTTGTTTTCTTTCCAGTGTTTTACAGAAATATTTCTGTCCTGAAGGGAGAGAAAAGGAGGAGGGAAGGCTCAGGAAAAAAAGGGTTCTTAAACTTATAAAAACCTTCAGTTTTTCCTCTTTAAAAAAAAAAAAAAAAGGTTGCCATTTCTTGAATTTTGTCTATATTTTCATGGATTCATTCCTTTGGTTTATGAAAGAATAAAAAGAGTTAGTCATCCCTAAAATGGAATCTGTTTCTCAGGGTACACACTTGAGGCATTCAGAAGTTCTTTTGTTCAGGCCAGTTCAGAGAGGAAAGTTTTGAGCATTATTTTGATTGTTAACTGAGCTGGATGCCTCTGGTTCTAAAAGAGAAAACTGCTCAGCAGGTCATCGTGGGAATTTTTCCTTTTTTCAGGAATATATTGCTAAGAACTTCTGCGTCATGCAGTCCCAGATTGGTTATGATATTCTGGCAGAAGACACCATCACAGCTTTGTTGCACAACAACAGAAAACTGCTAGAGAAACACATCACGGCTAAAGAAATAGAGACATTTGTGAATTTACTCAGGAGAAATCGAGAGCCAAGGTTTGAAGTGGTCCACGTGGCATTTTTGCTGTAGCTGTGAATTGGATGCTCTTCATTGATTTGATATCTCTTTCTACCTGTTTTGACCTGGCAGACAGAAACCCCACCTGTACAGAAAATATTAGAACTACCTGTAATTCTTGCAATTTAACCACATCTACATTTTAAAATTAGAGCTTACTGAAAGGAGGGCTTGTACTTTACGGGACAACTTTGAAAATTTGGTGTCATTTCAGACTGGGGCAAAGAGAAATGAACAGAAAGTTTAATTTCTCCCAGCTCTGCAGGTCCTCTGTTAAATTGCCACTTGTGTTGGTTCCCCTGCTAATGATCCTGGTGTCAATTACACACACGTGTCAATTTTTCTAAGCTTTTATTAATAGCAGTTTTCCTGCAGGTTCTGATTCCAAATCAGGGTTGAAAAGGGCCTAGGACAGTGAAGATCCCATAAACATGTCTCCTAGACCAGATTTTGTTCCAAATTAAAAATTTTGGCTTTAAACTTCACTCAGCTAATTTTTTTTTATAAAAAAAATCAGATCAGAATAGAAAAGAAATATTTTTCTTTATTTTTAAATGGAAAAATCTCTTTATTATTGGATTTTCAGTTTTAAAATTAGCAAAGTAATACAAGTATGAGAAAATGAACATACTGAAGGCCAAATATTGTCCTCTGTAGTTGTGAATACCATTTTCCTGGTAGCCATTAAGGATATTGCTCAAGGCCTCAGTGCTCCCCTGCCTCAATTATTTCCTAGATGCCTGTTTTGCCTCACTCTGTAATCTCACTGCCTCTCCCATGCTCAGATGGGTTTGGTTTGGTCAATATGAGGTGGAAACCACGAGATCAGCTCTGTCTCTGAGGGGTCTGTTTATTGAAAATTGCACATCACATTTGCTCATGCTGGAGGACATAGTGGAATTTGTGCCATAACCACATCATGCAACTGCTATGTATGCACTTCTTTGAGGAGTTCAGGAGCAATAAATATTTCACGATTACCCCTTGCCAGAATGGTGTAATCTAACAGTAAATACTTGATCTTGATACTGATTTTCATGGAGAGTCTTGTAGATTTTTGCAGCACTCTTGGTGTCAATGAGAATTGTGGCATTCTGCTCTAAAACACAGGAGCTGCAAAATTAAAAACCTTCCTGAGTTTTGGCTCTAACCAGGTGACTCCCCCAGAATTCTAGGTAATTATGTGCTGTTTGCTTAATTTTATCTTTGTGATTGATATGCACTTTTCATTACCAGTTGCCACAAAGCTTCATTTCAGTTATGGGTGGATTTTTTCCTAATTCTACCCTAAAAATTCTGTCTGTACTTACCCACTACAGTTCCCAGACTTTAGTGGGGACTGTGGTCTGTACTAGAGGTTCAAACTGTTGGATCCTTGAATGGCTGATAGCAGATGGTCAGAGTTTGTACCTGGATTTCTAAGGAAGTGGAATAAATGATCTGTGTGTGTGTGTATGCCTGCTCACATCTGCTCCCCCACCAGCTCTTGAGCACCTTGCTCAGTTTTAGCTACATTTGCTGGAAGAGAGGTGGGCTCAGAGATCCTTAATTCATATGGGTATCATGGAAACAGGAAACTACATAGAAGGAAGAGGCCCTTTTTACATTCCAGTGTGTCAAAGGCTGCAGTATGGATTACTGTTACTGCACACACAGGAATCCCTGAAAAGAGACAAACCCACCTACCTAATGAATGTCCCAGCTGTGAGGAAAGCCTCAGTCTGAACCTTGTTAAACATCAGAAGACCTAAATTTGAGAGACAGATTCATAGGAAACTGATGTCCCTGCAAAGCTTTGTTCTTTCTGCTTTACATGGAATGACCTCTTTGAGTGCAGAGTCCTGTCCTGACAGATCTGCACTCTTCTCTGGTAGCCCAGCATTCCCTGCCAGTGTTCAAGGCCAGCTTGGATGGGGCTTGGAGTAACCTGATCTAGTGGAAAGTGGTGTGAGTTGCAAGAGTATGAACTGGCAAAGATCATGTGTTGATAAATACCATTATAAAGAGTCCCTCTAGTCCGCCCACCCTCCAGTGCTGAGTGCTGGAGATTGCTACTGCAGTTCCCCAGTAGTAGTTTAAGTCTCATGTTCTGCTGCATCTGTGGTTTTTTGACTGCAGATTCTTGGATTATCTGTCAGACCTGTGTGTATCTAACACCACAGCAATACCAGTAACTCAGGAACTCATCTGCAAGTTTATGCTGAGCCCAGGGAATGCTGACATTCTCATCCAGACCAAGTGAGTAGCTGTAATCAGGACATGCCACCTTTTTGTTGTCTGCTCTCTTAAATAAATTCCCAGCACTTTGCTTGTGGCTCCATTGTGAATGGTTTGTGTTTGCAGGCTGGTTTCAACCCAAATGGACAATCCCTTGGAATGCCCAGTCATCTCGGATGACATTGATGAAGAGGAAGTGTGGCTTTACTGGATTGACAGCAACAAGGAGCCTCATGGCAAAGCCATCAGGCATCTGGCTCAGGAGGCAAAGGAGGGCACAAAAGCTGATTTAGAAGTTCTTACCTATTACAGGTAAAACTGCTTATTCGAAGGGAAGAAAATGTAGACTCTCTGAAGACCCCCAGTGCTGTTCTTATCCAGTTCATTTTCCAGTATCAAAAAGGAAACCAGGTCATGCCAGAAACTGAGATTAAAAGTTCATTTCAAGTTTTTCTTGTGGGAGTCATCACATTTTCTGCTATCTATTCCAGGCAAATCTTGAGTTTCCTTTGCTTATCACATCTCTTTGTGTCTCTTTTTTATTTTGCCTCTAACCTTTTATTTATTGGGCTTTAATTTTAGGTTGTGCTGCCCTGGAAGCAAGGCACGCTCTGAGGACAGAGTGTCCTCAGTGTCTTGAGGACTAGAGAGGAAATGGGGTCATGGAATAATGTTTTATGAAATTGAAACAGCAATTGAACAAATAGTTTTTAATGTCAAGTTGTTCCCTTGCTTGACAAAGTCACTCTTGTTATTTCTTAGGATTTATATCAGAAAGGCTTACAACAGGCTTCTAACATGAGATTCTGAGGAGTGTTCTTTCATTTCCAACTGATTTCCTTGAATACCACGTTATTATCTTTTTTTTTTTTTAAGGTACCAACTAAACCTCTTTGCAAGAATGTGTCTGGACCGCCAGTATCTCGCCATCAACCAGATTTCTGCCCAGCTGTCAGTGGACTTGATCCTCAGGTGTATGTCTGATGAGAGCCTCCCCTACGACCTGCGGGCTTCCTTTTGTCGTCTGATGCTGCACATGCACGTGGACAGAGATCCTCAGGAGTCTGTGGTGCCTGTCAAGTATGCCAGATTGTGGACTGAAATTCCTACCAAGATCACAATTCATGAGTGAGTTGAAAGTGTTTCAAACTAGAGTACAGAAGCTCTTTGTAGGGTTAGTCTCAGAACAAAATGGTTGTAGATCTCCAGTGTCCACAAGACCTGTGTGAAAAGGTGTTTTGTTGCAGAGCACAGAACTAATAATTACTGTTACTCTTGGAGACTTCCATGGGCAGCTTTCAATCATTAAATATTGAAGTTTTATTTTTCACTATGTTCTTTTATGGAACAAGCTGGGGAAGATGGAATGGCCTTTCCTCAGATCAGCTGCACTCCATGTAATCCAATTGTGTTTCACATGACAGGTTTGCTAGGCTGGAACTTGGTTTTATACCTCAAGCTCAATGGAAAGCCACAGCTGGGAACCCAGAACTAAGACACAGCTGCAGTCCAGAAAGACCTCACAGAGGCTTTGGCCTTCACTTAGTAAAGTACTTAAGCATGTATTAAATGTAATTTTAGAGAAAGGGCCATTGATTTCAGTGGAAGCCCTGTCTGGCTTCACTGATTTGATGGAGCAGCAGCACTGGGATGCTCCCAGCCAGGGAGTATCTGGCTGGAGAGACAGAGAAAGAAGCACAACAGTGCAGCAGGCAGTGTTGTTTCAGTTAATGACCTTGTTGAATTGCCACAGCAAGATTTAAGAGTCCTATCTGCCACAAGAGTGGTATTATCCTGTCTGTGTTCTTCCCATTCATTTTAACCCTTCCTGCTACTGTTGGAGGGAAGGTTTGTGCATCTGCTTTTCGTATCTCCAAAGAGCTGAACTGAGTAATTTCAGAGACTCGTGATCGGTTTGTTTTTTCTTTAGTGACAGCTGCTCCTGATATTAGAGGTGTTTAATTTTCCTTCTTTCTATGCCTTGTGTTGTAGGTATGATTCCTTCACTGACTCTTCAAGGAACGAAATGAAGACTAAGTTTGCACTAACAATGGAATTTGTAGAAGAGTACTTGAAAGAAGTTGTGAATCAACCCTTTCCGTTTGGAGACAAAGAGAAAAATAAACTTACATTTGAGGTACTTCTCAGCTATCTGCATCCTACTTAGAGTATTCCTCATTTCAGATAAGTTGACACTGTTTCCTTCAAAATAAAGCCAGTTGCAGAATAAATGTTGGATTAAAATAGCCTAAAGAAGCACATGTTCCTAATTCCAGTGTTCTTGGTGATGACTGGTACTGCAGAAAATAATACCTTGCCTGCTGTATTTTTCCAGCCTTTCCTTCCTTCTCCTGAGGTGGCTGCATTTCACTGAAGGGAGAGGGGATTTTTAGGGTGTGAATGGCCATATTCTGGCTCTTCTTACATTAGTGAAATGACTTGTAAAAATTCTTCAGTATAAGCAAGTCCTGTTTTCTGTATAGAGTATCAAACTGAATGAAACACTCTGAATAACCTAATCCTGTGGTTTAAACATTGTTTGAAATTCCTGACAGAAGCTTTAGATAGGCCTAGATTTTCTAGATTCAAATAGAAAAGAATAAAGGGGAAATGCTTACAGCTTCTGCAGTTCTTCCTCCAGCCTACTTCTCTTTGTTGCTTTTGCCTCTGGTCACCTGAAATCACTTCTGTGCAAACTTCTCACAGTCATCTTACTCTTCTGCTGACTTCCATCTTCCCAAAGCTGCTGCCTCTTTAAATAATGTCCCAGAGTCTTTCTTCTTGGTCTTATATACTTTCACAGATGCAACTGTATCCTCTCAAGCCTTCCTAAATCTCACCTTGGTTTTGCTGTCTGCTGTAACCTGACTGACAAATTGCTTTGTCAAATCCTGACAAACATTTAATGTCATTGGCCTTAGTCCAAAAAAGTCAGTGGGAAGACTTGTGCTAGTTTGAATGCACTCCAGATCTGAATCTCTGTGGAAGCTGCTGTGTGAAATGCAACTGAAAACCACAAAGGCTGTCAGTACTTCCTTCATTTTTGATTTCTTTTTCTCATAGGTGGTACATCTGGCTCGGAACCTGATATACTTTGGCTTTTATAGTTTTAGTGAGCTTCTCAGGCTGACCCGGACGCTGCTGGCAATTCTAGACATTGTTCAAGTTCCCATATCATCATACTTTGAAAGGTTGAGCAAGTTTCAGGATGGAGGTGAGACAAGCAGCAAAGACTGTTATTCCAGTGGGTAATTAGCTTTTTAAGTTGGAAATAATTTATGGAACATCTCATTACTCCTTCCAAGGTTCTGTATTCACACACAAGCCCGCCTACAGGAATGTGTTGCAGGGCACATTAAGATGATCAGCTAAAAAGGAACCTTTCTGAGCAGAGCTGCATCCTTCATGACTTGTGGGTGCTGCATTGGTGTTGCTGCTCCTTTGCTTATTTGGGACTTTCAACCTTGGTTCTAAAGCTCAGTGCTCCTTGCACTGAACATCCCAAGGAAGTTCAAGCAGCATTTGCCTGGGCACAGGGATTATGGTGGCTCATCTGTGGCACAGGTGTTTGTCAGTCTTCTTAGCACTTCACTGGAAGGGAGAATGAGATGGTCCTGGTCCCTCAATGGAAGTCCAGAGGAGGTCATCCTCTGCCTGTGTTTCCCAGCTTAGAATATTCTTTTTTGAATCCAGACCACAGTGCCTCTCTGGCAACCCCAGGACTATTCTGTATGTCCCACTGCCTTTCCTACCATGGTTTAAAACTGGGTTGAAGAATGAGCATGCCAGGAAGGTGCTGAAACGTAGCAGTTCAGTTTTCCTGTCTGAGTGGAAGAGAGGTGTGACAGTCCTGTGGGCTGAGGGTCCAGAAGACTGACTGATGGCAAATTCTGTTTTAATATGTAGCTGGTATTGCCAGCCAGCTGGCTCACAGCACCAGAATGGATGAGCTGTCCTGTTGGAAACAATTATTATGTATTTTCTCTGGGAAGCCTTTTCCTAGCCTTGAGTTTTTCTAATCATCATTTTGCTCAGTCACTCCCACAGATGCCCTGCAGGAGTGTGCTGTCCTTCACAACTTTTTTCTTTTTTGAGGTTCACGTACTCTGGAGAGGTGTAGAGTGTCATTGTCATCTCTGAACCAAGAAGTCATATGCTTGATTCTCTTGATCTTCCCTCCATCACTGCCAGCAGGCTTTACTGAAACCCTCTGGAAGTCTTTCCTGCAATGCAGTGCACACTAAGTCATGCTGTAGCTGGCTGCAGTCCCTCCTCAGCACTAGAGAAAATACTCCATGCCCAGACACTTGGAATTATGTTTTCCTTTTTTGTCCCTGAAAGACTGCATTGCAGACTCTCTTCTCTCTGTGGTACACAGTGACTGGGAGCACCAGTAAGGCCACTGAGGGTTGAGAACTGGGCTGCACCTGCCTTTTCTGTGGTCCCTATGGGTCTTCTGTGTCCAAGAAGGACCAGGTTTCATCCAAGACTATTAGAAATTACTCTGCTGTTTCTCAGCCCTGCATCTGTGCCTGCTACCTGCATTTTTGTCTAGTTAACAATTTGCAGTATCTTCTTTGAGGCATACTTTGATTAGCAGGGCTAATGAGGCAGTGGCTGCCTGGCAGACTGGAGGAATATTTTGTACCAGCTTACAAGAAAAGCAAGGTTATAGGAGGAAAAAGGAAAGTTAACTGTGTTAGTCACAGATACCACAGAGAAGAAACTGCTGTTCAGTGCAGAGAATTGCCAGACCAAAGGGGAGGTCAGTCTCAGAGCTTAATTCTGTGACATGAACCATTTCTCTTTCCCCCTTACTCTTTCCCTCATCAGAAGACCCATGCATTAATGGGATTCCAGAGACCATTGCTCTTCTAGGAATCAATATCTGTCTTGCAGATGTAACTCAGCTGGGAGGCTTGATTCCCATGGTGCTTTTTACTCTCAAGGCCAGCATGCTGATGTATGTATTTTTTTCCTTGAATTAATGCCAGTGGCATGAAAACCATGCTTGACACTGCTTTGTGGTTTTGGGGATACCAAAAACCCCAGAACCTGCAGAATGTCAGGAGAAGGTGAAATTTGGTGGAGTTTCACCATGGCTGAACGGGTGAGACTTTGTATATAAAAAGGGAGGGCTTGTGGATATGTTGTGGCTAAGTGGAGGCTGGAGTGGCCAGATTCACTCAGGGGGCTGGGTAGCAAATGCACATGCATGGCATGTTGTAATTTTTTTCCTTTGTTTTGCCTCATTAATTCTGAGGACTATAAAATATAGAAGTGATACCTCACCATGTATCCTTTATGCCAGGTATTAGGTTTTCTGTAAGCCTTACCTGAGGTCAGCTAGTTATTGAACGATGAAAAATGGTTTAATGAAGACATAAAGTGTGATTCTTACCCTGTTTATGGTAGATTTTGAAGTCTTTATGAACAAATTCTGTAGAAAACCTGTAAAAATTAATACCTCTTTCACAAACAGAGCTGTAAGGCTTTAATGCTTCTGGCAAATAATACACAACTCTAAAGAGTTTGAAAAATGTGATCCTTTAGGTAGTGAAGTGTTGTTATTATATGTCCTTAAAATGGCTGTAACTTTTCAGGCAGAAAAATTAAATTGCATGAAGCAATGTAGCCAAATCAGCACAGAAACACAGAGCTAAAGCTGCCACTGGATTCTTGATCTTGCCCTTGGTATTTAGACATTGCTGCACACAGGGGTCCCTGCTGGAGGATCCCTGAGGACTGTGCTGTTGTGTGCTTTAACAAGGCACTGAAGCTTTCTTTGGGAAGCTTTTGCTGGAGCAGTAGTGTAGATCTCTCTGAAATCTACAAAGCCAAGGATATTTGGAGTTTTGCTGGTGTGAATGCTGCCTTAAAACCTGGTTGAATGTACCTGCACTGACACATGGGTTGAGACAAGGTCCTGTGTGCTGGTTTTGGCTGAAGTGTCAGGTGTCCTAATCAAAAGCATGCTCAGGTTTGATGACATCAGGGAGTTGTTTCTATAAGTTAATAAATACATTGACCATGTGAGAATTGTTACATTTTTGTAAAGCCTTTGATTTCTTCCCCTCACCTCCTCTTTTTTTTTTTTTTTTTTGTAAGCGAGATTGAATAATATATTTGATTTTTATGGATGGGTCAGTGAAGGTTGTTGGGATAGTGTATGCACATACATTTGTCTTTTCTGATCATTAACAGATTTCCTCAAGATCTGATCAGACCTTTCAGTACCTGAAGGGAACCTTCAAGGAAGATGGAGAGGGACTATTTACTCCAAGGGCCTGCAGTGACAGGACAAGAGGGAATGGCTTCACACTGACAGAGAGCAGGTTTAGGTTGGATATGAAGAAGAAATTGTTCCCTGTGAGGGTGGGGAGGCCCTGGCACAGGGTGCCCAGAGAAGCTGTGGCTGCCTCATCCTGGCAGTGTCCAAGGCAAAGCTGGATGGGGCTCTGAGAGACCTGGTGGAAGGTGTCCCTGTCCTTGGGAAAGGGGTTAGAACTGGGTAATCTTCAAGGTCCCTTCCAACCCAACCAGTCTATGATTCCATGTGGCAGCTCCCATTTAGGTAGTTTGTTTCCAGAAGCATCAAGCATCCAGCTGGTGCAGTTCCTGATGAAAGCTGCTGGCTGTTAAAATCCTTTTGAAAATATGGACACTTTTAAAATTTCTGCATAGGGAGGTAAGCACTGTGGGAAACTGTTCAAGCTAAAAATAGCTGAGCAGTTTTCAAAACAGAGTCCTAGGAATCCATCTTTCACCCCTCTGTGTTGAGGAAGACTGAACAGAAATGATAGTAAGAGCAGGCTCTGTCCCTCCGTGGCAGCTGGGGACCAGATCAGGTGCCTGTAGTTAATTTTTAAATAAACAAGGCTGCACATTGGTGCCCTGGCATCTTGGGGATTTCTGTGGAGCAGAGGACTGGTGGCACTAAGTGATCTGCCAGCCTTTGAGGCTTCCACTGAGTATTCACCCCCAGTTTCTGCACAGTTCTCTGCACTGTGTGTGAAATGTCCAAAATTCTCCAATGTCCCAGAGACCAAACTGAGGATGCTCCATAGCAATGGGCTGGAAACAATTGGAAGAAAAGGCATGAATTGCCAGCTGCCTTTGACAGTTGTTTTTCTTACTGAATATGGTATTTTGTCACTTACCATCCATACTGTATTGCATAGCAGATTGTTGTTTACTTTTATATTCTGCTTTTAGAATTTTTGCAACCAGTAAATGACTTATCAAGAAAATATGTTTATGTAGAAAATGAAGTGTCAAATTATCCACTGTTTCGATTACTTGGGTGGTTGTTATTTTTTTCCCATAATTGACTCCTCTGAAAAGCCTTTCTTCTCACAGAGGCCGCTGTGTTGTCAATCGTGCCAAATTGTATGAGATTATGTGCTACAGTTTTGTGACAGAAACTGATACTCATTAGGAAGTTGTGATCACTGTAATAAAAAGTAATGAAAAGGAGATGCACAGTTGTCTATTCAAAACATGACAAGCATTCTCTTCTTTCCTCTTCTTTCAGTGTCTGTCAATCTGCAGCTCCTTAAAATTACCACTTGTGCATAGTGAATTCACTCTTCCATTGACTGGTCTTGTTGAGACTGTACATTCAATAGGAGACATTGCTAATGGGTCCACTGCTTATGGAAGGCTTTTGGCATCTGACTTGTCTTGGCAGAGGGAGGAGCAGAGAAGAAGGGAAAATTGGAAAAAGATTCAGGGAGCTTTCCTCGCATTCTTTTCCTCTGTTGGTCAGTCACGGCTCTGAGCACTTCTGCAGCAGTTTGCTGCTGAGAGAGGTGCCTGGTTGCACACATTAGCACCTCACAACATTGCAAGGACTGTTCTGTCCCTGCCATGCTTCACAGCCATATATAAATGTTAGTACCCTGACCTCAAAGAAAACAGCCAAAGATGAGGTCAGCAGGTTAAGGGTGGCAGTACCATATGGAGGCTTCTCTTCACTTATCTCTAGCAAAGTGCACATAAAAGTAATCAGGGTTCACATCTACTTGCTCTGTCTCCTGATTTAGCCCAGTTCACTAGCTGAGGCAGTAAGTTAAGTTTTCCTTGGTCATTGGTATTCAGGAAGCACTTTGGAGATGTGACTAAGATCAGAGCTCCCTTATTTTAGTCACTGTGTGCACATGTACTGAGAACTTAAATCTCTTTTATTGAGCCAGTGTATTTTGTCTTGCATTGTTGCAGGCTTAGCTGACAGAGAGACCCTTTTTAAGCTGCAATAACCTTCCTGTGTGCCTTGCCTCAGGGAAGCACACTCTTCCCTGCTGGGATAACTGGGTTCAGGCAAGACTTCTGCTGGCCCCTCATGCTTGTGAGGGACACATTTAAATCCAAGCTTAACACAGTCCAGGCTTCCAAGGCTGGACAGACAACACTTGAGCATCATCAGTGCTGATTGCTGGGGGATCTTTGGGAAGAGAACCTGCTGCCCACTCCTTATGTACATGAAAGACCTCCATGGCTTCTTTCACAAAGTAGAGCAGCTCCTCTCAGTGTTGAGGCACATCAGCTGCTTCACTGCCATCCATGAATGTGCTGCTTGACTGCTGTCTGCTCCTTGGAGAGGGTTGCATTTCTTCAGCACCCTGCAAAACATAGTTGTTGAAATACCTTTCCTGAAAAGAAATGCTGAATTGCTCCAGTTGCTGCAGCATTTTAACTCTGGGATTGTTCTCCCCAAGCCTGCTCTGAATTAACTGAAAATTATAGTCAGCATCAGGCAGTTGGTTAAAAAGTGTTCCCAGATGACACCTTGTCTCCCTGCTGTTATTGACAGAAATAATGCAGTATTGAATCACTGCCTATTTCAGCTGTAAATACTGAACTGGATTAAGTAGACTTTTCTCTTACTAAAATCCTTTCCCATGCATTAATGAAATGCTGTTTGAAATGGCAGGGATAGTAAGTACCACCTTAATCCTCCTTCACTTTCCCACCTCTGTCTTTTGGGATCAGTTTCATGAAGGTCAATAGTGAAGGAATGGTGTGGACAGAGGGTTTATCCTTATTACTGATGCCATGGGGAAGCAGCTTCATAGCTGCCTCTCACTGGTTTGTGCCACCCACTGGTGTTCTGTGGGTAATAGGAAAGGACAGCAGTCACCTCATTTCTTTTTATTTCCCAGATGCTTTTCTAGGCTCCAATAGCACATCAGCTGAGTGCTTCAGAGTCTTTGGTATTGCCTTTGTCCTTCCTAGAGGTGGAAAAAGTGGTCTACTCATTTATGGAGGTCATCCTGAAATGCAGAGACAGTGACTAAATCCTTTCCATGGAGGGAGTTGAATCCCATCCCCTGCCATGCCTGTGCAGCACCCCAGTAATAGCTGAGAATTAAGCAAGATATGGTCTAGGCAAAACCCCAGCTTTCTTTCTCCAGGAGCATGAGGTCCACCCCAGATGTCTGATTTCTTGTCCAAAAGACACTAATTAACTTTTTCGTTGGCTTTACAAGAAGTAGATTTCAGTCTTGAAGAGTGAGCAGGAATGTTTCAAGGTGAAGTAGAATTCTTCTGCCTCATTTGGGACAAACTGCAGCTGTATCTTGTTTTTGAGAGGAATATCTTCTGGACTTGGTTTCCTTATCATTAACCCCATTGACTGAAGTTGTTTTTTGAAGAATTCCTGAGCTTTCCAGATGCCTTCTATTTCTATTCTATTTCCATTTCCCTCTGCACAACTCAGCAAAAGGGATCTTGAAACAATGTCGTGAGAGATGATGATAACTTCTCAACTGAGGTGTATGGCAGGGGTATTACAGGCCATGATGCAACTCCCTGAGGTACAGGTACTGTTGTGGGCTTATCTGTCAGCATTAAGGACAGATTGAAATGGATAATAAATGTCATTTATTTCATGGTTTGAAGATGAAGAAGATGCAAAATGCTGGTTTTACTGAAGGTACTTTAAGCGTTGAAGGTCCTCCATGTAGTACTGTAGCTGTGCAATGGTGCACTGGGTGGTGGTCAATGCAAATACTTGTTTAGCATACTGGGAGAAAAGGGTGGGGGAGTGGGAGAGATATCCATCTTATGTTATTCCCACACTGTTTTACTTGATTTGAAAGGAAAACACACCATTTTCATTTTGTGTCATGAAGGGTATTTGTGATGATTTTATTTGCTTTATGCTTGTGTAAAGAGTTAGAACTTTCTGTGCCTGCCTAATGTGAGGATCCAGCCCATAGTTTGACTTCTAGGGTTTTTTTTTCCCCTAACATCATGCAAAATCAGAAGTAGATTTTTTACACCCCTCTTTTGTAGGGACTTGAAGTATTCTTTTGAAAAGACCGACTCAGAGTGATTGCACACCAAACCAGGTGCTGAATGGGACCTCACACCTGACACTAATCTGCCTCATTCACTTTGAAAAAGCAAACTCTTTGTGTGTTTCCCTTTTAAAGCCAGGGCTGAAGGCATCCTCTTTCCCTACACGCTGTAGTTGAGCTATATGGATTGAAGGAAGAAGGGAATAAGAGGAGGATTTTGCCAGCAAAATAAAATACAGCCTTGGCTTCTTATAGCAGATTATTTGGGAAGGTCTCTTCAGTGTGGGTAAAGCTTGGCTGTGGCATGGTGATTAGAGTGTGCTAGAGGACAGACAAGAACTATTCAGTCTCCTCTCAGCAAAGTTACGTTTCCTTCAGTCTTTTCTTTGCCTTTAGTGTAGTCTAGGTCTTGGCATTCTTCCTGTGAAGAGATGCTGTCATTCCTTTCCTTTCCTCCATTCATTTCTATCTGTGCTTTGCAGGAAAGGAAACTAATTCATGTAGGCAGGTAGCACAATATTCTCATGCTTTCTTGTCCCCACCTTTGCAAGGAAATCACTGATTCACTGAGATGCCCTTCCCATCAGAATTCACAATAAAGACCAGTATAACCTGTGGGAACTGATGGTATTTCTTGGTAGATTTTGCAGTGATAGGTACCATTGCAGATTGTATAAAGGTTTTACCACATAAGTGTAAAATAATTTTTTTCCTCATGACTAACTTACAAAGGGCACTGTGATTACAGATACTAGTTTGACTTTAGAACAGCCTCCAAGCCTGGCATTCTCCTGGGACTTTTTTTTGAAGGGGGATGGTTTGTGTCTGTCAGCTGGGTTTGGGTTGTGTCCTGTCATTTGAACCACACAAAGAGATTGATCAGACTGGCACAGCCTCATCTCTTTAGTCTCTTTCAATGTGGCAAATAAAACTCCTCCCATGTGTCTACAAATTTCAGCAATAGATGGTATTAATAAAAAAATCAGTAAAAGTTTTCTAATGATAAACATAGTCAGAATTGCTTGCCTAGGAATGCTCTATAATACTAGATATGCAACACTCAGTTTGCAAATATTCTTAAAAGCATGTTAAACAAATCTCCTTAAGAAATTATCTTAGATGTGGATAATACACCTTCAGGCAAAGGAATGGGTGAAATTCCTTTAGCTCTACTTTTTAGCATTTGTTGAGCGTGATAACAGAACTCTGGAAATATTTTGGTGTATTTATCAACTGTTGACCTGTAAGAAATGATATATTGGAAAATCAGCATAGAAAATTTCTGTCTAATTGGGTAATTTGAATGAATTCAGGAACTGAGGGCTTCTTTTTCAGTATGCCTCTTGAGACTGGAAAGGGGTTTGACAACATGGGTATATGTGTGATATATAGCATTGTAAATGTGCTTTAGTCCTAGTAAATATGTCTGTGGTTTTGTTTAATGCACAGGGAACAACGTCATGAGGACCATCCATGGGGTAGGAGAGATGATGACCCAAATGGTGCTGAGCAGAGGGTCTGTATTTCCCATCAGTACCCCTGACATACAGCCAAGCATTCACCCAAGCAAGCAAGCCAGCACTGCAGACAGTGAAGATGTGATTGTAATGGACACCAAATTGAAAATCATTGAGATTTTGCAGGTAATAATGAGGGGTGACACATTACACAGCAGTCATTTCACGGTTCTTTACTCACACAGTGGCCAGCTCTGTTACCTACATTCTTACTATTCACTGGGCTGCTTGCTGTAGAAATAACTCTTGGGTATGAGGCAGGATACTCCTCTGTGTGAGCAGCTGTACAGCTGTGCTCCTCACCCTGTTGTACCAACTTCCCTTTTGAAGTAACAGGATGCTGCAGAAACTTGCTCACTGTAACTGTGCAGCGACAGAACTTGTCCTCTGATCTGCCTCACTGATGTTTCCTGAAGACAGGGTGTCTGTTTCCACTTTCCTTCACACTCATTTTACACTGGGGTGGTTGCTTGATGGAAGCATTTGAGCCCTCTGTTGCAGGAGTTGATGAAGGGCAGAATTGGCCCTGGCCCTGCTGACGTTGTGTGAGGCCATGCACTTTACAGGTGCATTGAATGCATTTCAGATTTCCCCTGTTGCCTGAGGACAGTCTGTGGGCTGCTGTGATTTTCTCCCAGCTGACCTGAGCAAGCTGTGTGACACCAGCCTGCCTCCTGAGGAGCAGTTGTCACTTTGTGCTGTTAATCAGTGGAGTGGCACACGCTTTTGCTCTGTGTATGGAATTTCCACAATGCTTAGGCCCTGAAGGAATGTTTCAGTGTTTTCTATAAATTCCCTGGATTTGTTGGTATCAATGTCACTTTTGAAGGATTCCGTTTGTTCTGACTGCTCATAAATGATTTAGATGACTCTAATTACTTGTCATTTGAAAGGCTATCAATTGTTAGAATATACTCAATACTGCATTCTTTGGTTCCAGGCCTCCTTTAGTTTAAAACTTACAGTGGAAGACAGTATTATGAAGTTATATGACCTAAATAACCCCATTCACGTGTATTGCTTCTCATTTTCATTTGTTTTTATGACTGAATTTCTCTCCATACTGTCCTGCTTTACTGGTCAATGCCTAGTAGGATGATTCCAGGACCTTGTCCTGTGCATTCCCTGAGGGGAATCACATCTTGTCTCATCCTTGCCTTTTCTACCACACATTCAGTCGAAGGGCACTCAGGATTGAAGACCACTTAATCCTAATTTCTTACTTAATCTGTGGTTTGTTAGTTAAGGATTAGTCACATGGTCAAATTACTTCAGATAAGCAAGTTGTCATATGCTGTCAAATGTGCATTTGTATGATCCCAGCCCACAAGAAATACAAAATAATTCAGTTTCATTTAAAATGCAATGAAGAAGGATTAATTTAAATCATGTTACCTTTCATTACTGTGTTATTAGTCTCAAAGGCAAGTAAGAATATTTTAGATTTATTGTACTAACATGCATAGCAAGTACAATGGTGATTAAAGCTATTTTATTCTCAGAAATATTTCAGTTTATAGTAATTTAATTCTCAACATATCTTCCTATTGCTTTAAGTAAAGACTGTTTAACTTATGATTTCTATTCTGCCCTCAGCCAGAATTAAACAGATGGTCTGATAGACTTAACTCGACTACGCATGGACTTGGGAAATTTTGATCTTTAAAAATCTTGCTTGTACAATTCTGGGGTAATTTAATCATGGAACCAAAATAGACAAATGCTATTCCAGTGGGTCTGGGAAGCATGTTTGGCTTTAGCTGTAGATCAAAGGAACAGGTTGCCACCATTTGCTAAGTCACCTTTCAGATCATCTGTCACCTCAGCCTTGGAAACTCAGCATATGTCTTTCATCCCCACTAGCTGTAAAATATGGTAAATGTTCTTAGAGGTGTTTGATTATGTGCTTGCATTTCCTGTGGGTAAGAAGCATCCATGTGTATAAGTGACAGCCCTTAATTTGATACTAATGCTTCCAGCCTAGTTATTTTCCTCACTATTCTGATATAAAAGAAGCACTTCCAGCTCTGAATTAGGATTTTTCCTGTGTGAGTTTCCAGTTTCACAGCTGAGGAACAAAAAGGCATTTTCCAGGCATCTGAGAGGGTGAGCCCTGAGCCTGTTGTGCTTGCTCTCTATTCCACTCCACTCCTTACCTTTATGGGGCATTGGAAGTCCAGCTGAAATGTGCAATAATTGGTGTCAGCGTGGGTTTGAAGGTTCTGCTCTGGCTGCCAGGCAGTGAGGGCAGCGTGTTGGAGCCCCTGGACACACCAGGGTACTCAGCAACCCATAGGGCAGAGTTCAGCATGTCTCAGGATGGGCAGGCTAAAGAAAGAAATCACACAAAACTGCATGTAATGGATTGTTTTTTCATAGTGGACTTAAATTAATTTTTTTCATTTTTTTTTTTTTTTTGTAGTTTATTCTGAGTGTTCGACTGGACTACAGAATATCGTACATGCTGTCTATCTATAAGAGAGAGTTTGGGGAAAACACTGAAAATGTTGACTGCTCTACATCATCCCCACCTGACACGCCAGGGACCCCCTCAGGTAAACTTTGCTATTTTCTTTCAATTCAAAATAATTCTGGGTAGGCAACTGCAAACACCGAGTTTAACTGCTGCAGAAAGACACAGGCTGCTGCAAGTTGAAAAGCTTGTGAAAAATTTTAAAAAA
>VZTR01005366.1:853487-955775 GCA_013400775.1 Chaetops frenatus | reverse complement strand
GCCTGTCCTCTTCTAACAAAAACGTGATTTCTTTTTCCCCACTGTGATAGTTTGTTCTTTTATTTGTGCTCTTCCCAAAACACTGCACTGTGGTAAATGCAGAATGGTTGGGGATGGATGAGAAGAGGTTTAAATGAGGTGAACGTGGTACAGGAATGATTTGGCTTTCCAGGGAGCCTTTCCATGCACACAAAAGTGCTCAATAGGTCTGTTTGAACACCTGCAAGTAGGGGAGAGTTGCTCTAGTTGGAGGTGGGCACATTTTTAGTACAGGGGTATTAAAATCTTAAGTAATAAGTTATATTAAAGTTATATTCTAAAGCAAAATGACAGTATGGTAGATAATTTGGTTTATGGTAAATATTCTAAAATTCGTGTATATGCTTTGTTGGGGTTGACTCATGCAAGAAAAAATGTAAAAGTTTGATAATCTGTATCATTTGTGGGTCACTACTGGTGGCTAGTACAGCTCCTAGCACCATGTGGCTTTGGTTCATCACTACAATTCCCTTCCTTGGGAATAGTAATACACAATTTAACTCTGTCCCATATCCTGTTTGTTCTCTGCTACTCTTGAAGAAAGCAAATTTTGCATCATTGGGGAATGACTAGTTAGACCTTTACTTGATACCATCTGCTCTAAAGAGGAACAGAATTCCATTTTGCTTTGCAGATTAAATGATCACTGGCTTGCTTTTTTTTTTATGTTTAATTTTTTCTTCTCATTTTTTTTCCCAGCAATTGTTCCTGACATAGATGAAATTGCAGCTCAGGCTGAAACCATGTTTGCTGGCAGGTATATTCTCTGCAGTTTCACCTCTATGTATATTTATCTATCTTTATATTCACGTTGATATTTCTCATGGACAATCTCTGTTTATTCTGTGCTTATTCTCATAGCCCTTTCTCCTCCTTTGCCTGCTTGTTATTGCATAAGCCATACCTGAACAGAAATGTGCCAGGAAAGGCCTGGATTTCAATCAAGCAAACAGCCCAGCTGGCTGAAGGATTGGCCATGAACACCCTCTTAGTTGTAAGAGAGTAGTAGAAGGTTCTTCTCATACTCCCAAAGGCAGCTGGGGAATGGTGTACAGGTCTATTGGGCTAAACCACACTAATTTTCTGTTTATCTTATAACACCTCCCGTGGGTGCTAAAAACCACTCTTTTTCTGGTGTGCCTTATGGCTACAGCCCCAAATTTCCTGGATCAGCAGCTTGCTGTTGACCTGCAGTTTTTCTCATAGACCACATGACCCATTGTCATTGCACTTGGTGTTCAAACTCATTGGGAAAATGTGTTTTTCCACAGTAATTTCTCCTGTGACTCCTCAGATCAGGAGTGGACCACCTGCTGTGATCTCCTGGACCACCAGAGGCCTGTAGATCACAAGTTATGCTTGCAGAGTTTTGGGAGGGATTTCAGCTACGCTGTGAACAGAAAAAAATAACCCATGGAAAACACTCACACTGGAGAGTTATTACCATTATAGCTATATTGGTTTAATTTTATGGGTATAATTATAATTATACCAGTAAAAATTAATTCCATTTAGACAAGGCTGTAGACTTTAAAGTTTTTCATGGAGTTAAGGAGAAGGATCCACAATATGGGCACTGTGATCTTTCTTCTCTCAGTGCCTCATGCATTCTCAATCTTTACCAGCACAAGCAATGCCTCCAGGCCTCTCCTGAACTCCCATAATGTAAAACAACACACAGCCCTTGGCATCTGCATCTTTAAAATGAACAGAGAGACCGAATGGTTTCTTGGAAACATTATTTCTGCTTTGATATGTTAAGTGTAAATCAACTTTCTGCCATTCCACATTATGACTATGATTCCAGAAATATGATGCTTTTGGCAATTCTTGCTATTTTTGATCTTATTTTTTCTTAAATGAAATTTTAATAGCAGCTGAAAAGGGAAGGAGTGAAAAGGGAAGGGTCAAATTAATCTCTGATGAAGTGCAGTTTATTTCATTTAATTTGGATTGGGGATGAGCCTGGCTCAACTTATCCATGACATAAATGAATGCTTTTGCAATATAGATATTAATCCCAGTGTTTGACACATTTCATAGATACCTACTTCTGCTCCATAGTGTCCATTCTGCTACAAGTTTCTTGCAATGGCACATAACTGTAGGAAAGAAGTCCTTATAAAATATGTTAAAGTCATATTTATCATTTCCTTCCTGCATCGTATTTAATTTTAAGAGGTCTATCAAGCACAGATTGTGTGTAGAGGCACATTTGCATCAAAAGCTTTTATTTTTTCTTATTTACTTTACTTTACTTGGTCCTTTTTTCCCCATTTCTGTTGCAGGAAGGAGAAGAATGCAGTTCAGCTTGATGATGAAGGGGGCAGAACTTTTTTACGGGTCCTCATTCACCTCATCATGCACGACTACCCTCCCTTGCTCTCAGGGGCTCTGCACCTGCTCTTTAAGCACTTCAGCCAGAGAGCAGAAGTTCTGCAAGCTTTCAAACAGGTATGGATGGGCTGAGTGTTAGCCCAGCAAACTGAATGCAGGGAGCCTCTCCAAAGGCTGCTCTGCTACTTAAATTGCTGTTTGTTGCATGACAGGGTTATTTCCTCAGAGGTCAAGTATCAGCAGACTTCTCTGGCCGTATGTGCTGGTGTAGATCATAGTTCTGTGCCCCCAGAAATGGTTATTTCTGGCACTGCATCCATTAGGGTCTGTGGTGAGCCTCTCAGAGTGATCCCTCATGGGCAGAGCCAGTGCCTCCTGTTTGGCAAGCAGTGTCAGCAGTGAGACTGCCTTGTCTTCAGGGCCCCTGAGGCCGGGTATTGTTATTTTGTTATTCACCTGGTGCTTTTAATTCTAACCCAGGTGTCTTTGCATGGGGTGAGCCTGCCTGATCCAGCTATGCCCAAAGAGGAAGAAGGCAGGGATAGAGCCAAGCCTGTTCTCAGCTTTTATTCTGTCCCTCTGGTAGTGGTGCATGTGCAGGCTCCATGTGTCCCTGGATTAGGATGGGGAGATCTGATGCCATGGGGCTGCAGGACAGAGATGTCCCTGTTATGTAACCCTTCAGAACATATGTTGATAAGAACATCTGATGCTTATTCCAGGAGCCTGGCAGCGTGTTGTCTCATCCTTATGTAAGGTGGGGTGGTTTCTCTCCTGTGCAAACAGATGAATGATAAAGACCTGAAAAAGCTTTTGTTTAATGTTTTTGTTGTGCAGCATAATGGCCTCCCACCAGGTATTTAAAGTTAGGCTCTGCTGGTTAGTTGCATAAATAGCTGTTGTTCCCAGGTAAGCAAAGGACTGAGTTGCTTAACGTGTTTTTGTGAAGGATGGAATAAGCTAATTGAGAAATAAACAAAGAAGACTGTAGACCACATGGAATAAGAATGCCTGCAGTTGAGCAGCATTCATAAAATCTGTAAAATAACAAGGTTCTGCCAAGCCAAGAGATGTGATTATGATGGAAACTTTATATTACAAAATAGTGAATATTTTCCTGGATGTGATGTGGTTTTAAAAAGAGCATCCCTATCAGTGTTGTCAGTGACCTTAATCTTTTACATAAGTATGATTTCTTAATAGTGTTTATTAATTTACTGTAAAGATTGCTGATAGTTTTTTGGCATATTATCTTCATTAATAATCTTGGGAAAACAGAGAGTGTTACAAAGAAAGAAAATGTGTAGGTCATGCTAAATCAAGAACTACACGTAACAGTAAAAAAACCCAGATAATTTGAGCAGTACACAAAAAGGAAAAATGAGATTAATAAGTGGCTACCACTCAGATGGTGAGAAATTCAATGAACCTGAAAGTCAGTTTGTCAGCTCTATTCAGAGAAGTTTTTCTAAGCTGGCCTAACAGTGTTAAAGTCTGTTATTTTTCAATATTTGATTATGGTGGTGTAGGAGATCATTGAAATTGCTGGCCATTCTGTTTGGATGCCCTGATCCCTTGTCATACCATCCTTTTTTTTCCCCCTTTTTCTTCTGAAGTACAGTTCTGAAGCATTAGCTATTTCTAACTCTTGCTTTAATAGTGTGTAACTGTATTGTTTCAATGCCACGAGGATCATAATCAGTGCACCAGAGCTCACTCTGCACAGAACTCAGGAGCCTCTAAATCTGCCTATGCTGGAAATATTTTGCAGTGTATTCAGGAAGGTGAGAGGATGCTGTGAATGTTGTAACTATCCTGTTTTGGGCAACTCCAGCCTCTGGCTCTGCTAGATGTTTTTGATGAATGGGGGCTAAAAGCCTGTGTGTGCCATGTTTCAGTTGCACAGGGAAGGTTGCACAAGGTGCCTGGAAAGAGAGGCTTGGAATGGGAACTGTCAAGCGAATTACCCAGCCATAAGTGCTGGTGCTACTGCTCTAATAGCTTCACAATTTTCTCCATTTCCAGGTTCAGTTGCTGGTGTCCAATCAAGATGTGGATAACTACAAGCAAATCAAGGCTGATCTTGACCAGCTACGTCTGACTGTAGAAAAATCTGAGTTGTGGGTTGAGAAGAGCAGCAATTATGAGAGTGGAGAAGTGGGAGACAATCAAACCAAAGGGGGAGAAGAGCCAATGGAGGTGGGTTTAAAGCCTTTGCTGTCAGAATTGTCTCAATATTGAGAGGACAACTCAATATTTCATGAACAACTGCAAAATCGTGGTCTGGTTAAGCAAAGTGGCAAAGTGAGAATGTGAAGTATTCTGGCTGAGCTTTAGGAACTGACAGAAAAGGAAATAACACCTCTGTTATCAATGTGTTCAGCATTCTCTTCTGCTGCTTTCAGTAACTGCATTCTTACATCACAGGGCTGCCTTCCTTTCTAGGTGCAAGCCACAGTGGCAGCAGCACTCTGGAAATAATCTGGGAATTGTGTGCTGGCAGTTGGGTTGACTTGCTGGAAGAAAGGAGGAGTAGACACTGTCTTGCTACTAAGGGAGAGGAGCACAATCAAGCACATGTTTTCAAACATCACAAGTAATTCCACTCTTCACCAAACATGAGACTGTTGAGATTTTGTAGGTGAACTAATGTTTTAGTCTCTGTGGCCCTATACCACTTTCTCAGGAGATATTCTGATTTGATGTAGAACTTGAATGTAGGAGCATGGGAACCTCTTTTTTTTTTTTAATTTTTTTTTTTTCTTTAGATTTCATTATTTGGAGTTTTTAAATTTTCCTTTTCAGTGCAAACTGAGGTCAGCATGTAACCATTTAACTCCAGCATGAGCTTTTAAGAAAGCACGAAGTGTTGCTGTGATTGAGGTTTGTGGTGTAAGAGTAGATAGAGCAGGCTTCCCCACCAATATTTATTCCACTTTTCCATTTTCATCAGAGGAGGTGGGGAGAGATGAACAGCTGAGATTTCTGACACAGCATTTTCCTTGTTCCCTTTCCTGATGTCAAGAGATATTGGTAAGGAAGCCACTGGGGAAGCAGAAAGCCAAGGAGGGGTTATAGAGAGTTGTGAAGGCGCACATGAGGAAAAAGCTGGAGCCATGGAGAAGAGAGAGGATGCTTGCAAATATCTGTGGCCTTTTAGATGGGAAAGCAGATTTTTGGTGGCTTCATGCAGGGACAAATCCAGCACTTCAAGTAAGAATCCCAAATTCTTGCAACAGTATAGGTCCTACTCTTTCTCTGATCTATCTTAGCTGATGTTCTGACACCACATCTTTAGTGGTGTCAAAATTAGGGAGGAATCTGGAGTTGGAGCTTAAGTGTGTGGTATTTCCTTCTTTCTTTTCTCAAGCACAGCTCTAGTAGGAAAGAAAATGGCCCTGTATGTATTTAATGAAGTGAAAAGGTAATGGGGAAACAGAAAACAGAATTGCATCAGGATTACAAAGTTTTTTAGCTATAATACATTTTTTAAAGTGTAATTTATTCCTATGGATAGCCCTGATAGCAAGGAAACTCCAGGAAAAGGGGCAAAACAATGTGCTGGAAACAGAGGCATCTCTCAATGGGATACTTTGAGTGGTTTTTTTCCCATGAGGCACCTGTGGGTCTGGATGGATTAGCAGTGCTTCAATAGATGCACAATATTATCTCTGGCAGATCAGAGAGATTATTGTATCAGAGCAGTAATACATAATCTGCTGGTTAGATCATCTGCTGGTAATTCCCTGAGACCTGTGCCAGGTTACAATAGCTCAGAATCTTGCCCATCATTTTTTTTCCCCTGCTAAATTCTTCTTTAACGATGAGGAGGTGTTTTTACCTGGCAAAAAAGCAACATTAGATAGTCAGTACTCTTTTGAGGTCTTAAACCAGGTGTAGGAGGTGTGATGTTGGGCATAATCTACAATGTGTGAAGCAGGTGGCTAGATTCAAGCAGATAGAAATCCCATGAGATCCATGCTTCCCTGGAATGGATACTGAGTATCCAGAGCTGCATGAACCTCTAGCTCTTTAGGGAATATGCTTCATTTGCCTGTGTTTAGTTTTTCCCAAGTGACATTAAAGTGCACACAAGAACTTAAATGACATTCCAGAACACTCTTATGTTAAGCTCAAGTTTCTGCTGTCAAATGAAGCCTGTTGAAAGATGTGCATAGGAGTTTAAAAATATCAACTTTTTTTTTTCCTGAGTCTTCCTGGGTAATTGTTTTCCCCTTACTATCATAACCTGTGGGCATTTTTTTCTTTCTTTTTTTTTTTTTTTAAGTCGTATGACTTCAGAAATGGGATTTGTTGAAAAAAAGCCTTGTTCTCATAAAAGTATCCAGAGTTTCCCATAGGAAAAATGGCACATCTTACATCCATGCAGGACTGTCTTGACAGGGACTGGAGATCAGAGCTGGAAAGAGCACTTGGGGTTAGGTCAGACATAAATGAGACTCCAGTAGGGTTAGGAAGAAATGCTGAAACTGAGCTCACATAAGAGCCCTGCTTGATAAAGGGAGATCAGATAAAGCCTGTTCACTTGGTTCCCTCTAGGAAGGGTGTTCTGGGTCTGTGTAGATACCATAGACCATGGAAAGTGTGATTTTTATTGTCTTGTCCTTGGAGGATGCTCTGGTGGTGTAGCACCAGAAACACAGCTCTGAGGAAGAGAAAGAAGCTCAGTTAAAGGATTTCAGGCTGATGCTGAAACAGTGGCATTTATGGAGTTCCTCATCTTTGCCATCTGCTGAGAAAGTTCAGCGAGGTTTCAAGTGGTCTAAACTTTCAGCACCTGTAAGCACCTGATGCTCCCTTGCTTCCTCTCTCTTCTGGTCTCTGGCACCTTGCTTTGGTTCTAGGAATGTTTGAACAAACATCATATATAGGCTGAGGTTGTGAGCTGAGGATTGTGTGTGTGTTCCTCATTCCCCTGGTGAGGAAAGAGCCTGTGGAGGGCACAGCTGTGCCATGGGGACACTGACAAAATGCCTTGCACCACTGTCCTGCTGGCATGAGGGACATTACTCAGTGGTGGGGGACTGCTCAGACTGAATGCTGGAATCTGGGTCTCCACTGGGGGCTAGCAAGAAAGGATCTAAGACTGATGCAGAGTGTTATTCCAGGAATTTTATGGATAGAGGAAGTAGTCTCTTTCAGAAAATATAATTTCTTAAAGATGGGGTATTCAGGTGAGAGCCTTTCTCACTGAGATCTCTATGCCTGCCTGTCCCCTGTGGAAAAGTGTGACACAGAATGTCTGTCATGGGCCATAATGAGGCCAGATATGCAACTCTTTGGTATCCCAGGGGTGTGATTATCTCTTGGTAACTACATCCCTGGCATATTCTTATGGGTTCAATAAACAATTGTTTATTTTGTTAGGAGAAAGGATAGATTCAGCAGCTTAATTCTGATCAGTACTTCTGGATAAGACATATAGTTCACATGGATTATAAAACTACTTTGATGGAGGAAAAATGCTGACAAAATTAACAGGTAAATTAATCTTGGTTAACCCACAATCCCAGAATGGAGGAGGGTGGTTAATTATAGCAAAAAGCCTGAAACATCTCCCAGAGTATTGATTCAAACAGCTAGAGAGACAGCAGCCTGCATACTAACAAAGCTAAACAAATAAAATCCACTCTTGTTACATAGATCAGCATGGCTGAACAGCAGTGCTGACACTCTTATAAACAGCTTCTATGGCCAAGTGGTGCAGCTGTTCTTACCTCACTGGAAATTAGGACCAGATGGGATTTATAGAACTTCTGAACTTCACCATCAGCTAAGAAAGTTCAGAGGGAAGTTTCAGGACATATAAACATTCAGCTTGGCACATGTGTGTTTTAGTGTATTTCTCTTAGTAGGAAACAGTAGGAAGTTTGTGGATGCAATGAAACTCAGAGATGCACCTGTTTCTTCTTTTTTTTTTTAAATGCTGTTACACTGGTTTACATCCTTGTGGTCATACTGTGAGTCAGTCTCAAGAGCTGCTAGAGTTTTTCTTCATGCTTTATAACTTCAGCATCCAAAGTCCAATATTTCAATTTTTGTGTTGTTTCCAATTAAGAAAGGCTTACCACAGCTGACAGCAGAAAAACCCCCAACACTGCCAGTATTCTTAGTGGCAGTATTTGTGTCCACGTTGTCCCCATGCTTTGATTGAGGGATATGCACAGAAAGGTGCGTGGGTGTTGGCAGCTCCTTGCTGACTTGATTTCTGTTATTTATCATACCCAGCTGGGGCTTTCCAGGAGCCAGGGCCCAGAGCAGACGGCGTCATGACTTGATGCTGCAGTTTCACATATGGTTCCTATTTGTTTTTAAATCTTTTCCTGCATCATCCAGAGATACAGGCAGAAGCATCCCCTTCGTGGGAGGAACATCTCTAATTTCCACATGCTGCATCTTCCTGTGCTGTTGGCAACTCCACCCTGCTTAACTGCAGAGGTTGTCCTAAGCTCTTTCTCCAGACTTTTTAGTGTTCACATACACAGATTTTGTAATCTTTCCAGCTGTATTACAGATTTTTGGAACATGTGGTCAAGTCACTACTGAAATACAGTTTTGGTCCCTCTCCTCGCAGTATTTGAATTCCTTGGTGTGTCTAGTCTGTGATTTAGGGACATACTCTCTTTCAGAATGATCAGAAGCATGAAGACACAGAGTAATTGCCTCAAATTACATTGGAAATTTGAAACAAAGGAAGGACTTGAATGTAAATCTTGCCACTCACTGGATAAAGAATAAACGAGTCTTTCTTTGTTATCTGTGTTACATCAATTCCTTATGAGCTGCTGTAATACTTTGTCCCTTGCTACTAAGAAATGCAATTAATTCATGTTGAGGAAATTGCAATAAATCTCCACTTGTCATGTGTTCTTTATTACAGGAGTCAAACATTTTGAGCCCAATACAAGATGGGAGCAAAAAACCCCAGATAGACAGCATTAAAAGCAATAACTACAATATTGTTAAAGAGGTTAGTATATCTGCCAAGAAACTTGCTTGACATACCTGTTTGATTAGTAGACTTAGTAATTATTTTGAAAGAAAGGGTCTTTGTTTGGTTTTGTGTGACGTGACTGGTTCTTTTCTTGCTTGCATGCTTATTTACTTGTTTGATTTTTTGGTTTTTTTTTCTTTTTAATTGATAGATTTTGATTCGACTCAGCAAACTTTGTGTTCAGAATAAAAAATGTCGGAATCAACAGCAGCGTTTACTGAAAAACATGGGCGCCCACTTGGTAGTCTTGGACCTTCTGCAGATCCCCTATGAAAAGGTTATTTTTCTAATTTTAATGGTAGAGAACATGAACTCAAGGAAGGGAAAGGCCTTGACAGGCCCAAGAATCAATGGAAATATTTCTAAAAAACGGAACTGTCAGCTGTGGTACAAACATGAAATGATGATGTCACTTTCTACCTTAAGAACAGTGAATTTGGGCTCAGTTTAAATACAGCTGCCTGCACAGTTTTACTTAAAATTTATTGTTTACTGCCTTGGGTACCTGGATGTCACAGTGCTGTCATTCCTGTACCCATTCCTGAAGTAGGCAGACGTTAGGACCAAAAGCTTTCATGGATCAAATCTGAAATAACTTCTTTGTTTTTGTGGTGGATGTCTCTAACCTAGTTCCACTTGCCATTTTTTTTCACAAGATAAAGTTATTTGGTACTGATTTGGTGGAATTGAGCATACAAATGAATGAACTAGATAGGCTTAGATAGAGCACATCTTTCTAGATCTTCTAGGGATCACTGAGAGAAGGTAAAACCTTTGCTGGGCTACATTTTCCTGCATGTTATGTTACAGACACTGGGTTCAGCTGTTGTCAGTAAAATAGTGCTTGTCTGTACAGGTGGTTCATCAAATCATACTCAGAATACTCCATGAGAGGAATATAAAATGGGCATGAAACTAGAGATAAATTTGTGTGGGAGTACGTGTATGAACACAGGCACACGTACATCTGTTTCTTTATGTAGCAATAGAAAAGCCAAACCTTTGCCTAAGCTTAAAATTAATGCAGAAAGACATTTTTGGTTTATTTTGTTCTTTTTTTAAATCAAGCACCTTAACACTCTTTAAAACAAGAAATTATAACCACACATGGAGAAATCTGACTTTGATTTTGTGCTCCTGCCTGTGATTTCCTATGGTCAACTTGATTCAGAGTAAGGTACAGCTGCTAATGGACTCTGAAGGAAACTACATCAGTTGCTTTTGCCAGAGGGAGAATTCCTGCCCTGTAAAGGCTCAGGAGAATTGGTTTGTTCCTGGCTGGATTGATGTTGTGTGGTTTTAACAAGTATGTTTAGGTACAACCAGCTGATTTTGTTTGTCCTTTCTTCCTGCAGAGTGATGAAAAGATGAATGAAGTTATGAATCTAGCCCACACTTTCCTTCAGAATTTCTGTCGAGGAAATCCTCAGAATCAAGTTCTCCTCCACAAAAATCTCAACTTGTTCTTAACTCCAGGGGTAAGTATTTCATTTGAAGTAGAATATGATAATTTGAATTAAATTTGGGTTTGCTGAAACATCCCAGTGCTAAATAAATTAGTTCACTGATTTATGCCTCCCCTCCCCTCTCCTCTCTCATTTCCCTTAGTGTTGCTTTTTATGTCATTGGCTTTAATATTGCCATTTTAAAAGTGAAAAACGAAAACCAAAAAATTGTGGGGTTTACTGGAAGGATCTGTTAATATGTGTCACATCATTGTGTTGAATTGACTCTGATTTTATTCATCCTGACTCACTCACTGATGGACTCTACTTCAAGGTAGAAGATGCTGTGTCTGCTGTCATAAACCCTGTGTGACAACAGAATCAGACCCAACTAATCTAAAGTTTGACCTCCCATTAAATCACTGTCTTTACAATACACCTTTTTATCACAATCCCCTTGCATATACTTGTATGTGTGATTACAGACATATTGATATAGAATGGCACTTTCTCAGTGGATCTACTGAGCAAAACATGCTTTTATTAGAAGGAGTTGTGAGTATGAGGATTGCAGACCCTGGCCTGTGCACATTAGGAACCATTTGTTCCATTGTTTTTTTATTTATGCTCTTTTGTGACATTAGTGAACAGCTCTGAGCTGACCACAGTGGGAACCAGAGCCTGGATTCCATCACATTCAACACTGACACTTAACTCCGGTGCCAAGTGTAGAGCCAGCTTGCACTTGTATTTCTGTTCTTTTGAAGCTGATTTCCTGATCATCCATCCCAGTTATTGTGCATTTGTGCACATTGTGGAGCAAACTTGATGTGGATTCCTTTCAGATGACACCAAACAGACAGGTACACTGTAGGAGCACACCTGACCCTCAGGAGCCTTTAGTCCAAGGGACCAACCTAGAGCAAAAGCCCCAAGAATGCCCAAAGTCTGGGTGCAGTGTCCTCAGCAGCATCCCTTCTTGCTCCACATCTGTTCCTCTTGTTCCATGCTGCTCATGGCTACACAGCCCTAGGCTCTCTGTGGAGCTCATGAGGAAAGAGATGTTCTCTTTGAGACCACTCAGGCTGCATGTGCAGGGATTTGCCTGCTGGAAATGCCTCCTCTGTGAGCCCCAGAGAGAGCCAGGGCAGCTCAGCATCTCATTATGTGGCCTCATTGCAAAGTTTGATGGTGAGTGGGACCAGTGTGGTCTCAGGTGTCTCGTATTCCACAGGCCCTGTGGAGTGCCCTGGCAGTGTTGTGTGTGTGTGTGTTCATCTTCCACATGGACACAGGTTTGATTTATGCCCACTTTAGGACTCCTTGTACTCATAGGGAAGTGTGGAGAAATCCCATCAAAACTGGAAGCTGAGATCACTGAAAAGGGTTTCTCCAGTTTCCCTTCACCAGTGAGCCTTCCTCTACTCGAGAGTGCCGTGCCTCTCTCCATCTCAAAGCAGATCTGCTCTGCTCACGAGGCTGTTTTTGATCTGTTCAGCTCCTGGAAGCTGAGACCATGAGGCACATCTTCATGAATAATTACCTCCTGTGCAACGAGATCAGCGAGAGGGTGGTGCAGCACTTTGTGCACTGCATCGAGACCCACGGCCGGCACGTGGAGTACCTGCGATTCCTGCAGACCATCGTCAAAGCAGATGGCAAATATGTGAAAAAATGCCAGGACATGGTAATGACAGAGGTAAGCAAAGGCTTCACATGTTAATCACACGTGTATTTTGAGGCTGTTTTTCCTGCTCTTGATACCAATGAGATATAATGGCATCCTCGCTTTAGAATTTTAACCGGCGTCACAAATAATGAATATTTTAGCAGACGTTTTGGGGAGTTTGATCTAATTTTGTAAGGCCATCTGTATAACTACTAGGAAGAAAACATGAGTGTTAGCATGGTGATACAGAGATGTCTATTTGTAGATGATGTAGCATGGAAATCTCAGAGTTACATAAACCTTCATTTTCCTGTAATGGAGTTTAGGATCACTTTTATCCACTCTTGTGGAATGGATTTGCTTTGTAAGAGGCTCTTACCTCTATCAATTTGTCTAAATAGTGTTGTAGACCTTTTTTTTTTTAGCATGTAGCAATTCTAAATCCGAGTTTCTGCCTTTTTTTTTGTTTTGTTTATTTCAGAGCATTTCCGTGAGGGTCAGTAGAGCTGCTCTAGCTTTAACTAGCTGGATTCAGAGTCTGTCCCAGTAAATTCCACCACGTGGTTTGTGGGCAAATCTTTATGCCAATAAATTTCCTAGGAAAATACCTAATTGACTTTCTCTGCAATTAGGATTTGATATACTGTGAGCATGATAAATGAAGTCTTCAACTTGAGCATTTAACTGCAATTATGTTAACAGTTCCTTGAGATTAGTAAGTGGGTAAAGTTGAATATGGTGAAAAGTCATGGTAGGATTAGAGTCCAAGGAACATTTTTATTTGCTTTACAAAGTTTTTTTTTGGCTTGGTTTGGTTTTTTTAAGAGATGTCTTCACAAAGAAATCAGAGATAAGCTTTAGTTTTTTGTGGTATGAACAAAATAAAATCCCACTGAAATTTTATTCCACAGCAACAAGAGGGAAAACTTCTAATTAAGAAAATAAAGCTCCTGCCTACATGAATAACCTTTAATGAAATTCACCTCAACCTTTTCAATTTGACTGAAGTATTTTAACATGCAATATCAATTACAAGCCTTTGATTTACATAATTCAAACACTTCTTGTGCCTTTGTGGTTTTAGATTTTTCTGCTTCCACCAAAGGCTCTTGTAGAGTTTTTTTTATCATCAAACAAAATTTTTAGACTTTTCTCAATTTAAATATATTTTGCTATTGACCTATAGCAGCACAAAGATAAACTGTCATATTACATTTTCAAACTGATGCCGTGACGAAAGTAGAAAGGAGCTTGGATGTAGCATTCACATCCTAAGTCCCGCAGGAATTTCCTGGGGGGAAGGAGCAACCCTGTTTTGATGAAATAGGGTAAGATAGTGATCTGTTTTTCAAAAAGTAGGAAATTTCAGGTAAGTAATTATGATTTCTTAGAAAAGGATGCTAATTGTGAAACTTGAATGGCACTTGAATAGCAATCCTCTCTGAAGGGAGCAAATGGTTGGAAGTTGCCAGAGTCGGGACAGTTTCTCTACAGACGACTGAGATGGGCTTTGTGACCTGAACCAAGTGGTGTCATTTTTCCTGTGCCTGCAGATGTGGCACATAAACAATTTACCACAAGACAAGATAGAGCATGACTGTACAGCTTGCCTCAGCCCCTCCTGCGTTTTCTTTCACCCACAGGAAGTATATTGTAGCTTATCCCTGTTTACTGGGAGTGAGGGACAAACCTCATATTTCCATGTTCTAGACAGTGCATGCAGATGAAGGAGCACCATGGCAAGAGGGTCCTGTCATAAAATCCATTGGACACCCCCAGTCTGGCTGATTCCCTTGTTCTCATCTCCTTGGGCTCCATGTCTGCAATGAGATTTATCAACATGAAAGGTTCCTTAGGGTATTTTTTTCTCATATACAAGCAGGCTTTGAGGTTCCTGCAAGAACCCTGCCTGTCAGTGCAAACACCATTACGGGAGAGAAAGCAGAATTTACTTTGAGCCCGATCAATGTGGCAGCAGGGTTTTCTATTACCTGTAGTATTCTGGAGTAATATTTGGCAGAGCATCTACAGCTGCTCCAATACTGGCCAGCCTTTATTATATTTCCATAGAATTCTAAACTTGATGAAAATACACTTTAGTGGCAGAAAATGCTGCTGGGTTGTTCTGTCCTAAGCTCTTGCCCCTTTAAAATTTTTTTCTGTACTGTGGATTACCCAGAAAATGTCTGAGAAGTTGTGGGTATAGAAATACTGTAGAAACCCTAAGATAAATGAGAAAGTCAGGAAAGACTGAATTCACAAGTCACTCCAGCCAAATGTCAAAGTAAAAATAAGCAAGAAACGGGGAAAGCACAAACAGAAAAGCTGTGAATTCAAAATTTGAAGTGTTGAAACCCTGGAAAGTGTAATGAAATGTTTCTTGACTTTTCATTTTGGGAGACTAATTTTGATTCCTGTTCTTGCTGCTCTCCCATTTCTCAGCAGCTCCAGCAACCTTTATGCCTACCCTTGAATTGAGTAAGCTGGGATTTCATGTCACATATGGACTGCAATAGGTCGAGTGCCTAATTCACAAAATAAGTGCAATTTTTGAGCTGCCAGGGTGTGTTCTGTGCTAGGAGGGGTTTGTGGGAACTTATTTCACCCACACTGAGAGGGGATCGTGCTTCAGAGGACAGTGATGGAGAGAGGATTCCAAACAGGGTTAGAGCAAAGCTCTTCAGTGAGATGTGCTGAGATGGGGCTGCCAGCATCCAGCACCACTCTGGATCCTCTTGAGATGAGCAGAGCACTTGTAGGAAAATCAAATATTTATCATATACACCAGTTTTCTGTTAAAGTGCTGACATCACACTGACAAAGTCATGATTTGCACAGGGTGGGAAGAATCTCCCTTTGTTTCCAATACTGAGCAAGGATGGGGAGAAGTTGGGTTCAGTTCCGGGTGAGCCACAGGCTTTTTGTGTGAGGCAGCGTGGAAGATTGAATCTCACTGCACCTCAAGTGCCTATCTATGAAACAGGGATAATAATGCATCTTGGCCTCCCAGCAGGAGATGAGGATAATTAATTAACTTCACACAAGCATTGAGGTGGTAGGAATAATAAGGATGGCATGCTGTCTTAGGTAAAGACAGAGCTACACAGAAATTAAACCTCAAATTCACCATAATTTGTTAGTGTGAGTTATTCCAGATTTGCACTTACGTTGATAAGAGCAGAAGTTTGCCTTGGAGATTGTTTTGACATGTTCATTTGGCAAACCACATCAGAGTAAACTTTGTTTCGTTGTTTGAGTCTTAGCTAGAGAGTCTTTGCATACTTAAAGACAAAACAAGAAATTAAGAAATCATTTAGGTTGGGAAAGACCTTTAAAATCACAGAGTCCAAAGGGAGTGCAGGGCAGGGTGCTCAAAGCCTTGTGGTCTCTTTCTCAGCTGATCAATGGCGGTGAAGATGTGTTGATATTCTACAATGACAGAGCATCCTTCCCCGTGCTGCTGCAGATGATGTGCTCGGAGCGCGACCGAGCCGACGAGAGCGGGCCCCTGGCCTACCACATCACCCTGGTGGAGCTGCTGGCCGCCTGCACCGAGGGCAAGAACGTCTACACAGAGATCAAGTGCAATTCACTGCTGCCCCTGGATGATATCGTCAGGGTGGTCACCCACGATGACTGCATTCCTGAGGTACCACTCACCACACCAGGGAGCAGGCTTGGCGTTTTTAGAAACCCAGACAATGCTTTGTTGTTGAGAATTTGAATATTTGCATGGGAAACGGGCTGGAAATGGGTGGTGCTTCTTAAGGTGAATAAGTGAGAAAGGATAGACAGTATTTATTCCACAGGAAATTCCTTGGCCTTGATGCTTGGTTTGTCAGCTTTTTAGACACCTTGTTTTGTTTCGGGTTTGTCCAGCCACTGCCAGATTTTAATGCTCTTGTAACTTCTGGCTGAAGCTGTCAAGACCCAGCTGAGTGTTAGGTCAAGCCAATGTTTTGCCATTGCCTGAATTTGTTGGAAATGATGGCTAAAACTCTGTCCATGCTGAAGTCAGTGGGAATCTGGGTGAAGTCTCATTTTGTTAAACTCAACTGCAGTCCCGCAAATGTTTTTATTCACTGGATGTGAAGGCACAATTCTGCACGTGTTATGCTAAAGTAGGACTGTAATATTACCTGGTGGAAAAATGGGGCTCAAAATAACAGAACTGGAGCCTGAAGGAGTCAAAACTCCCTCTGTGCCATGAAAACTGCCCTTGTGATCCTATTACTAAAAAGAAATATGTTTGCTTTGCCCAAAAGTTCCCCTTAACATTAATTTTAACAGATGGTAATTAGAAAAAAAAGCCCAAACATAAGAAACCTAAAGGTCTGATCTGAGTTTTCTCTTCACTGCATTAAACACATGCAACTATCTCATCTCCTTTGACCATGACAAGAAATTTTCAGTGCATTTGCACATGTTTATATTTAATCTATACATTTTGGGCACTGGATATCCATTTTTATGCTGTGCACATGCAGACTTGTCGTGCCAGAGAGGATTGCAACTGCAGCCCTCCTCCTAAACCTTGTGCTGCCATTGCTGCAGTCTCAGTGCTCCACAACTTTTCTCTGCCATTTAGATCCCAAATGCAAGTGCTGCATTAGGGTTGTGGAAATATAGAGACTGCAGTCCCAGCTCTGCAAAAGACGTTTTATTTTATATTTGGCAAGCCTGTCACAAGGCTCCAACCCACCACAGTCAACTGGCAAGTGCAGGGGTGTCCTACATTTTGACTGCCCCTGGATTAGGAGCCAGGCCTTGCTGGTCTTGGTATCAGTTAAATACCAGAATCATTATTAGTTTGTTTTGTGGGGGTTTTGTTATTACAGTAAGGACATTTGCAAAACGTTTTCATTCTTCTTTCTGTGGTCTTTCAGTAAGCACATTAAAGCATGTGTTGCCCTGCTTCTCCTTAAATCTTCAGAACCAAACATATGCATTATTATAGTTATGAATGTTTGTTAGTACTGGAAGGTTCATCTTTATTGTTCACTATTTTTGCAGAAAAAGATAAGAAAACATTAAGTTAATAGTTTTTACTATTCCATTTCATAGTGATTGTGTTTTCACTGTTCCTGCAGGTGAAAATTGCCTATGTTAATTTTGTTAACCACTGTTACGTGGACACTGAAGTGGAAATGAAAGAAATCTACGCCAGTAACCATATCTGGAAACTTTTTGAGAATTTCCTTGTTGATATGGCAAGGGTAAGCTTCACCAGGTGTTAAATACTACAGAATAGTCATGGGTGACAACTGAACTGGCAGTTATGGGCTTCTTTGTGAACTTCTTTAATTTTGTTAACTATTTTTATTCAAAGTTGACAATAGGATAAATGTGGTTGTTTGGTTGGTTGGTTGGTTTGTTTAACAAACAGTCATTTCTATGTTCTTTATCATCATTTAACCTGCTAATTACTAGCAGCCTTCTCTTTTGAAAAGGGGATCTTGGAACCCATGTGCCTTTCTCTTTTCTTCCAGAGAAATAAATTGGGTGTGTGTTGAGAGCCTGTGTACGTCTTTTGGGAACGTGTGTTACATGTCATTATGGTGGTGACTAAAAAACCCCCACATCTGTAATCTCTTTCTCTATTCTGTTCTTATAGTGAGGATCAGGGATCAAGATCTTCTCTGGCTCGAGTTCCTTCTTTAGGCAATGTTTTTGTCTTTTATTCTCCTGTCACTGCATTGCTGATGTGAGAGGCAGGTGTAGGGCTGTGGTCCCTCAGAATACTAATTCAAATATAAATTACAGCTGCAGGGTGACAGGGCACAGTCAGTGCCACAGGCCTGCCATTCCTGTGGTCCTTGGTGAGCCTCACGCTGTCAGTACTTGTTGAATTAAATTTTCAGTTACAAGTTGAATTAAGCTTCCTTTCCCAGGGATTTTGAAGGCAGAAAACAGGAGGAATCTTACGACTTCCACAGGGATTAAATACAATAGTAGAGCCATGAGGGGAAGCTAGTGTGATGTAATGATTACAGCTTGCACTACACCTCCTTTTCTAGGAGGTTAATGCTGCTTGTAATTGTAATAATTACAATATTAATGACAAGCAATGGTGTTGCTCTTTCTGCTCAAGAAATAGAACCATGGGGTTTGGGGTTTTTCCCAGTCCATGGTCCATTACATTTTATAATACTTATTTCTCACTCCTTGCATTCTTTATTTCATTGAAATGAAGAAAAACAAGGTAAAGAATCTCAGTTTGGTCCTGCAGGCAGACATTAACCCCAAAGTAATAGTGTGCCACAAAATAATTCCTGTGAGACCTATTGGGAGAAAATATCATGAATTCTGGCTAAAAGAAGGAGGAATGCAAAGACTTGTGCTATGCAATAGGCACTGGGACCTGTTCATTTCTCTGAGAAACAGAAACCTTATAGATGGTTGGGTTTTTTCTGGTGTGTTTTCTTTTTGTATTTTGTTTTTTTTTTCTTTCCCCGGGAGCAGGTTAAGGCAGGGATGTTTGTGCTCTCTTTTTTTGCTGGTAGCCATTTTCAGCAGTAATTAGTCCTCTACAAACCCTGTTTTCTTGCTATTTTGTCTCTGTGGTTGTGCTACACACTGAAAGCTCCTCTGGACAAAACAACGTGGGTTGAAAATTAAGGTGAGAAACATCCTTGGAGGAGGGCTCTGACTTTTAACCTGACTGCTTTTACCTCCAGAAGTATTTTCTTCTATTTAACTCCCTTTGTGGGTTGCCCTTTCTTGATGTGTCCTGACCCTGACTTTCCAAGCAGCCTGTCCCTCCTCTCTAGCCCTTGAACGTGGCCAGTTTTCTGTGCCCCTGGCCTAGAAGCAGCCAAGCAGAAAGAGGGCTCTGTCCAGGTTTCCCTTCATGAGCCTGCAGACAAACTGCACTGTGCTGAATGCTGGGGGCTTGTCCTGATGCTGGTGACCACTGAGCTTGTTTTCACACACCCCTCTCCTAAGAGAAATTAGACCCCAGGTCTTCAGAGGTGAAGAGGGAATGATTAATGCTGCATTTTGTGTGCGGGTGCTGTTGGCACTGAATGGCAAAATGCAGGTTTATTCTGCTCTCCTGCAAGTGTGTCAGAAGTGCTCTGGCCTGTCCTGCTCTCCATCCATGGATAGCTGTGTTTTCTAGGTTATGGAGTGTATTTGTTCAGATTTGGTGCTCTGGGGCCCCTACAGAGCCCATGTGTTATAAATACATCAGCATTCTGTAGCTATCAGGACAGTTAGAATGCTGTCAGCCTCATGAAAGATGTTACAATAGCTTTCAAAGCATTTAGAAAAAGAGCCCTTTGATCCTCTGTGTTCCAGTGAGCTAAAAGGGATGCTTTTGAGTGGGGGAAGGGGAAATGCTTTTCTTTTAGCTGCTACAAATGCCTGTCAGTGGGTGAGTTTGTGAGCTTCGAGTCTGTTATTGGAGAGCACCAAGGTGAAAGACAGCGAATGTTACCCTCAGGTTGGATTCCTTCTGTTTTAGATATCTATTAAAAAAAAAAAAAAAGGTAACTGATTTTTTTTATCTGTTTCTGGATTGAGGAAGGAAATATTTAGTCCCCAGCTGTCATTTTCCTTTCAACAACGTGATACATTGCAAAGCAGGCATGAGGTATAAACTGGGTTTGCCAAAAGCTGTTGTGCTTTCAAAGACACCCTCTTTGTACAGCTTCTGCCAACCTCATTTCTGCTGGGTGTGACTTACAGCCTTGTGCTGAGCAAGGTGGCTGCTGCTGAAGGAAAACCTCCCCTTTCCTGCGTGTGGCCCAGCCTGTGGAAGTCAGCAGCTGTAGTCTGAGCAGGATTAAAGACAAGAGCTGGCATCTGACAGCTGTAAAGTCATCCTGGCTTTCTCTGCAGAATTTCTGAAGTGTTATTCATGTGAGTTTTGGTCCCAAAGCCTCTTAAGGGGTTTTTAAACAGTGCTTTCTCAATCCTCATCTCCATTTCATGCATTTCAGGGTTTTTTTCCTTCCACAGAGGAAGATCTTTCAGTCCCCAAAGGGCAGAGGGATAAGAACCAATGAGAGGATTTCCAAATTCCTTCTGTGCTGGGAATTTTTCAGACTGGTGTTGGAGCAGAGTGGCATTGCCACATATGGCTCTGCTTTTCAGGCAGCTGAAGGGGAAAGCTTCAAAATGTTCTGAATTTTAGTTTTGGTGATTTCTGCATTCACTGTGCAAGCACTGCACAGCTCCCTGTCTTCCTACTGGAATTGCAAGTGCTGAGCTCAGAGCTACTGGTTGCAGCCAAAATTGGTGTGCAGGTTAATTAAAAGCAAAAGAACTTTCAGAGGTTTTTTGCTCTATGATCTCATTTAAAAAAAAAAATTTAAACATGTTTTGATTATTAACTGAATCATTTACCTTCATGAGGACTGGGGGTGGTGGTGGTGGTGTCACACTTTTCCCAAAACAGAAGGGCTGACGAGTTTGCCATTTCATTTTAGCCACTGTTGCTTCTCTGACCAAAATCTTTCCTGGGGTGATAAAAAATGCACTCTGTGGAGGCGTGACTGGTTTATGTGACACATTTTAGATAAGCAGACAAGCAAACTCCTCAAGATGCCTCATTTGTCTAGGTCTCAAGTTATCTTTGCTTATTCCTCTGCCTGCTACATGACAATGCTTGTGTGCTAGACCCGAGGTGCTGCTGTGTTCCCCTGAGCTCCATCACACCCTGAGCACAGGTGCTTTGGGGTGTCATGTCAGTAAACTTCCTTAAAACATTCCTGCTGAAATTGCTGTCTTGTAGTGACAGTGGCAGTGTGTAATTAGAGAGAATCTTTGCCCTGTGTGGGATTCAGGTGTTGTGGATTTTCTCTCTGCTTCTGTCACCAACTTTTCTCTGTGACCTTAAGCAATTCACTCAGCTTCTCTGGACTCCCCATCCCTGAAGAGATGTAATGGTGAGTGTGTGCCCCTCAGGTTTGGGATTATGTGTTAAATGCACAGATGGCAACGAAAAGGCTACCCCTGGAGTTTTTGTATACAAAATAAATTCTGCTTTTGCATAGATTCCCTAGAACATTGCAGTCATCTCTGGCTTTTGTAGGTGAAAGAGAAAACTCTGCCTTCATTTCTTGTTAAACATGAGTACAACTGCTTGTTTAAAGGCTGTTGAAGAGGTAGTATGACTACAGTATGTACTACTTATTTGTCTAGTCTTGCCTTTCTCACTGTTTTTGGCTCTCTGTAGACTCCTTTCACTACTGTGTACACTGATACATGCCAAGTCAGCATGACTCTGTATAGATGTTCACAAGTGTTGCAGAGAAAGAAAGGAAATACTGAAGGATGTAATCCACACCAGTAATTTTTCCCTTTCTTTGAGTGTGACATCTTTACACAGCAACAAACTTTAAGTGTCGTACCAAAGGGAGTCTTCAGGAACCTTTTGTACAAATCTTCCCTCTTCCTCCCACCATTTAATCATCCTTCTGTGCTCCAGAGTTGCCCTGGTATCATCCATTCCCTTCTTTCATTGTTTTAGCTTGGCTTCTGTATTTTCCCCATGTGGCTTCCCAAAGAAGTGCTGCTTCTCTTCCAGTACCATCCTAAAGCCTGTTGGTATTGAGTGTGCTCTTTCCCTTCTTTCCCTCCTTTCAAACATTCTTCCTGCAAATGAGCTTCACCTTTGCCACCCAGTTGTGGTTATGAATTGTTGAGAAAACCTAAATGTTGTATGAAATCTTTCTAACCTCAGTTGTTTATGTCTCATCTGTCTCTGAAGCATCTTCCAACCAGCCCTGCAATGGGAGGAAAGGTCCATTTTCTTCTTGAATCTGTCTAAATGTGTAAGTGGCATGCAGTGTGCTGGTTTAGGGGGATCTTTTCTTCATGGTGTGGGAAGGGAGGCAGGCAGCCAGAAAGAACTACTTCAGAAGAGAAGGGTATTGAAAAGACAATGTGGACCTCCAAAAAGAAAGATAAGCTGTGACAAATCCAGGTTGAACTCTAACATATTTGTCTCTGATAGATATCATATAAAAATCTTTTGTTTCAAGATTAAGAAGAAATATCAGATGTGTTGTAAGAAATACAAAATAATGAAGCTTGCTTATTGGGGAAAACTAAATCTCATTGTTTCCTCCTCCTTCCCTGCAGGTTTGTAACACAACCACGGATCGTAAACACGCAGACACATCTCTGGAGAAATATGTCACTGAGCCTGTCATGAACATTGTGAGTGGCTTCTTCAATTCACCATTTTCAGATAACAGCACCAGCCTCCAGGTAAGGAGAAGAGACACAGACAAACAAGTTATTCAGACTGTTAATGAGATACCTTCTGCTACCTGCATAGGAATGCTGTCTCTTTTCATCCTCCTTTAATTTCTCTGTCCCCTCTCATGCCACTGACTACCAGCTTGATCCCTCTTTAAAACACTTATTTCTCATTTTAAACACTTACATCTCTGCACCAGTAGACAGCTCAGTGTGGTCAGAGTTACTTCTGGCTCCTGTGAATTCACTGGTGGGGGTATCCTTACAGAAAAATCTTTGTGTGAGGGAACATGGTGTGTCCTGTGACAGAAGTGACACACGCCTGAGAATGGGAAAGACTCCTCTGTCCTTCTGGTGTGTTCTATGTTTGCTTAATGTTAGTAGCAATCTGAGGAAAAATTGCATGAAATGGCCTTTTTAAAGGTGCAGCATTGATTTCTGCTTCTGCCAGACCTAAAGATCAAAGAAAATTTAATGGAGCTATAACTTGAGTCTACAAGATAAAACCCCCTTGGTTTACATTGTGTCAAACCCTAGGGCAGCTGTGAGGAGATCCTTAGGGGTGAAATTCCGTGTTTGTTTTTGTTTTCAGACACACCAGCCTGTTTTTATTCAGCTGCTGCAGTCGGCTTTTAGAATTTACAACTGCACCTGGCCAAACCCAACACAGAAAGCCTCAGTGGAGTCCTGTATCAAGACTTTGGCTGAAGTGGGTAGGTGCCAGCTTTATCTTTGATTACTGCTCTTTGTGTTTAAAGATCAGACTTGAGGTTTAACAGTTTTTAATTTGACTCTACCATCCTGAAATTGTGACAGTAGTGATTTAGGAAATCCCACTTGCTGAGGCTAAATTCTTCCTTCTTTTATAACCCATTGAAATCTGCCCCATCAAATAGGGTTGTTTGGGTGAAGCTGGTAGGTCAGAGGGATGAGCTTGCTAAGTGAGTGATGGTTGAGCTATCAGCCATCAATTTTAATTTGATGGTTGAAACTCTTGATGATTTTAACTTTTTTTAATATCAAGCTAATTATGATATTAAATCACAACATAAGCAAAGGTGTTCCTGTTCAAATAAATTTTTTTAAACCTTCTTATCCTAGATTAAAAAAATATTCTTCACCAGGATATAGCTGAGACTGCCAAAAGTTCATTTAGTTAAATTTCTGTAAATACAATTTTAAAGCCTTCTGCCATGACAGAATAAAGGCTTATTCAATGTAGTTTCCAAAAGTCAGTGATGCTGAGTGCTTGTAGAATGAGATTCTGCTCAGTGTGAATGAGAGCTGAGGAGAGGCAGAGATACATAGAAAGTGGCTAAATTCTATTGTTGATACATTTATTAAAAAGTATTAATAAATAATGATAAAACAATATGAGAGAGCCCCAGAACCATCTGCAGCACTGTAACAATCAACTCTAAATTTAGATTTTTGGAATGGCTTTATGGAAGTATAATTTAACATTTTAGCCAAAACATCTCATTAACTTTGTGTGAATGTGAATAAGCAGTTACTTAAAAATTTAGCAACCTTCAATTGTTTTATTTGTTGTGCAAATGATTTAATTATGGATCCATCTGGCAAGAGAACTTTGGAAGCTGAAGACATTTTATTTTCCTTTATGCTACAGCTACTACAGTCTCACTTAAGGCTCCATCTCTACAAATCCTTGTTTGTGTGCTTAACACTTATGTCCTTGCTCTTCTCTGGCATTTCTGGAAACAGTCATCAATAAATGACTTCCTTTGGGAGTCTGGGGAAAGGGGGAGAAGTAGGGCAGGTGAGAGTAGGTTTGAAACCAACCATGCCCTCTGTGTGCTCGTAGACAGCTCAATGTCTTCATTTCTGTAGAGCTGCATCTAAAATCAAATTCTAGCTCAGAGAGGTCGTTGTGTTATCTCATCAAGATGAGGCTGTTTGGAGATATCTGAGCATGGGTTTATTTTCCATTTGGCCACATGCCTACAGCACACAGCTGATTCTAGCATGAAAAATTCCCAGCAAATTCCAGTGATCCAGAGCTCGGCTGATTTCCAGCTGAGTCAGGCCAGGCTCTCACTGGGCTTTCTCTTCTCCCAAGGAGCATGTGCTAGGACAAGAAGAAAAGGCCTCAGGTTGCACCAGGGGAGGTTTAGGTTGGGATTTAGTAAAATTTCTTCATGGAAAGAGTTGTCAAGCACTGGAACAGGCTGCCCTGGAAAGTGGATGATCATCCCTGGAGGTATTTAAAAGATATGTAGATGTGACATTTGGAGACTTGGCGTAGTGGTGGACATGGCACTGTTAGGTCACTGCTTGGACTCTATCTTAAAGGTCTTTTCCAACCTGAATTAGTTTATGTTTCTGCCCTGCTGAGACAGCCAAGCTGAACTTGTCCCCACAGCAGCTTGACAGGGGAACCACGGGTCACCCTAAGGGGGTGGCAGATCCAGCTTCATGCCAGGTGTGCCAGCACATGAAAGGGCTGGTGGGCTTTGTTGGGCAGTCTTCTGTGTGCCTCTTGTTTTTGGGGGCTCCAGGAATGGCTGATGTCTGGAATTTGCTTCAGATATGTGACTTTGTTCCCTATTTGTGGAGTTTAATTTCTACTTCCACTGCAGTCCTTCCTTTCATTCTGTTTTCTTTTTTGTGGAGATAGTTTACCATTGGGGGTTTTTTTTACAAAAAAGTAAGCTCCCATGCTGTCCTCTGGGTCCAACCTCCTTCTTTTTCCCTGGCTTCCCACCCATGGGCCCTCAGCCATGCCTTGGGCACTCTCAGGTGTGGCAGAGCAGAGTGAGCTGCTGGTGAAGGGCATCACTCCGTGTCCTCCTCTGGGACTTGCCTTCAGCTGCAGCAGGAACAGCCAGGCTGGGAACCCCTGAGGTGCCATGGGCTGGCAGCCTCAGAGCAGCTCCCTGAAGGCACACAGCATCCCAGTGCTGAGGTCCTTGCCCACACCATAACAACTGTTTGGCTGTTCCTCACTAACAGCAGTGTCCAGCAGGGGAAAATTGTGTCGTGTTAGACAATTGCCACCATTGTTTCTATCGAGTGTTTTGGCAGAGCAGACAGGGAGAGTAAGGGCAGAGGTGAGGGGGATTTTCCCAAAGAGCAAGTTAGCTGGAGAAGAAGTGGAAGCAGAGTTTTTGACAAACACCCCTGTGCAATATTGGCCTGGCCAGCAGAGGTTTTAGCTGTGGGTGATTCTTGGTGTTTTTAGGCACAGTGGCAAACGTGTCTTGCCTGGGTTAATGGAGTAGGACTGCTCTCCTCTGTGGAAATATCTGGAAGAAACTGCCCCATCTGAGGGTACTGGAGGCTTCTACAGCCAAGGCCCTTCTGTGATTGCAGTGGGTGCCTTGTGCCTTTCTCTGTCAGGTACTCCTTTGCCCAAAATAATGCTTCACTTTGAGAAGCCAGAGTCATCTTCCATATACAAACACAGCAGCCTTCTTGTGCCTCTTTTGCTGGCTGCATATGTGGACCCCTTTTTCCCCTCTTCTGACTTGAGGGTCTGACAGCTTTAATGTTAGGGCCTTTGTGTTTCACAACAGGGCTTAAAAAAACTTCTCTGAAGATTTTGCCTGTATCAGAGAGATGGAGTGTTGGGCAGATTTACAGCAGGCACCAAAGACTTCTGAAGGAAAATAAGCATAGTATAGAGCTGAAAGAAAAAACATGGTGGTTTTTTTTTTTTTTTTTTTTTTTTTTTTTTTTTTTTTTTTTTTGTGTGTGTGTGTGTGTGTGTGTGTGTCATTGGCCTGGTTTTACAAATGAATCTCATGGGGAAGAAAGATCATACACAGATTTCCCAAAATATCAAAGATCCACTTGAGAGCAAGTTTAAGCAACAAACACTCTGCTCAGTGCTTCCTGGTTTGTTGCTGGCAGGTGGATGCAAGCACTGCCTCAAGAGCTTAAGATCATTACCTCTGCTTTCTGATGAACACTGGAAGAATGTGCATTCCCTTCCAGGTTGATAAAAGGATATGTTGCAGAAGCTTATTTCTTATAACCCTGGTACTTCAACTCCACTTCACCACCAGGGAAAAACTGTATAAGCTTTTCAAGGTTCACTTGCTGCTTTGTCTCCTGGCAGTTTCCTGCCTCCAGTACTGCAGGAAGCATGCAGGTTTGCTTCTCTTCTTCAGCAGACCCTTCTGTGGCTCCAGGAGGTTTGGAACACAGATACCAATGTGCACCAGCTTTTTATTGCCCAGGAAACATTTGGCTGCTTGTCATGAACAGAAACACTTGTGAAATTATATATATACATACATATATATATATATATGTGTGTGTGTGTGTGTGTGTATATATATATATGTTAATGTGACTTGTTCACATGGATTTCTGAAGCAGGTTATCACACTGGTGAGAATGAACACATACATATATCACTTTTGCCTTTTGTCTTTTATTACATAGGACTGAGCTTTTGCTTGAAAATGCAGTCCAAAAAACGAATGATCAAAACAGCTGCCATCTCCCTGGTAAAATAGCAACAAATGAAAAATGTTTAAAGGGTCCCCAGACCTTTGTGAAAACAGAGAGAATAAGACATCTAATTATTTATTTTTTTCAAATGAATTCATTATCAAAGGCCTTTCAGTTCATACATTTTATGATCTTTGCAAGGTTGAAAGGGGTGAAGGCTAGTCTCAAAGTCTGCATCTTAAACCAGCTACTGTCTTTCTGTAAAGATTGGGGAACATCACCTGTCCTCACAACCAAAGATTGTATACCTTCAATTGCATAAATGGTATTGGAGCAGGGTCCTTCCTGACCAATCCTCCATGCAAAGAACAGTCTTTGCTTCTTAATTAAGCAGCAATTCTTGTATCTTCACCTCTGAGCATCATTTTTATTTTCTGTTACAAGGGCAGTTGTCTCACAGTCTTGTCTCTGTAGTATCCGTTAGTTTTCTCCCTCATGTTTTTAAAAATTGAATTTTTCCTCTGGTCCTGTGTCTATCCCAGGGATGTGGTCTGTCTGTGCCTGTGCTGTGACCACCAATAATGAAATAATTGGAATATCCCAGATGAGCAAACAGGGCCAGATAGGAACCTGCATTTTGTTACACTATGTCTCTTGGCAGGCCTTTTTTAAAAAAAAATCTGTTAGCAAGCCAAATTGCATTAGTCACTATCAGATTATGTTCTAGGATGTTGTGCAGGAGAGGCAGAATGAGAATTCTTGTTTCCATCCTACAGAATCTGAGGTGAGCCCTGTAAGAGTGCTATTTCCTAAGTTCAAAGCTGGAACAGGTACAGAGGAAGCACTGCTGTGGTGCTCAGGGGAGAGGAGAACTGTGTTCTAGGAAGGGAATTCAGAACCCCCACGTGTTTTGCCTAGCAAAACACAGACCTGTGCTGTTGCTCTTTAAAAGTACTTAAGAAGATAAATGGTCACAGAGACGTTTAAGCTGAAGGACAGTGCTGACCCAAAACCAACTGGACATAAATTACACTAGGTTATAAATAACCTAAATAAATTTAGATTGTAAATCAGAGGATTGGAACCAACTTTGGAAGGATGTCCTTGGTCAGTGGGCTGAGAGAAAGTGGAGGGAGGAGACATGGCAGATAAGCTGCCTTCATTTTAAATGGGGCTCAATAAATTTTTTTCAGATATTAAAGAGCATGGGTTGTCTGTAGCAGAGAGCAGATGGTCTGAAGGTGTAGTGAAGTCCTTTCTAGTTGAGTATTTATTCCCTAATTTAAAGTCACCAATACCTCCTTGTCCAGAATCCAAAAAAACTCTCCTCTGGCTCTTCTTGAACCTGCTTTTATGGCCTCTAAAGGCCTTTACTTTTCCCTGACAAATTACAAATAGGAAACGTTAAACATAAAATCTAGGTCACATTTTATTACTTCTTTGGGGTTATTATGTGTATTTTAAGGTCCATATAGATGAATTTTCATATAACAATTCTTTTCAGTCCTGAAAATATGTCTATTTCACTTCCCATTTGAATTTTAAAATCTTTTTCCCATTTCATAAAAAGCTAGACCTTCATTTTCAATTTTTAGTTCAAATAAAATAATTATCCTGTTGTTACTTTTTTGACAGCAAGAAGAATACATTTCAGATGAAGCACATATTTTATTCTATTTTAACTGTTTGTGTTTCCCTAATTGCAAGAAAAATTCAATGATGATCTTTTTACAGGCTGATAAATATTTTAGATTTTCTGTTGGAAGAAAACATGCAAGTGAAGGGTACAAGATTGGCAGGTTTGTGTCTTGTCTACACAAAGCTTTTATTTCCCCTTAAAAAGTCTTGCTGTCGCTAGCATTAGTGTCTCTCCATCCAAATGCATTTGTTAAGCAGTCAGTAAATGATTAAGGAGCTGGAGGGACTGATTTATGGAACAAAATTAATTGAGCTAAATATGCATCGCTCCGTTACGTGACAACTGGGAAGTGTGGGAGAACATGATAGAGCTTTCTGTGACTACCAGGGGGTGTAAACTGTGAGCAGAGAAGAGGATTCACAGCCAGGTACAGCTGGGGGTTTTCCTGCCCCAGACTGCCCATCACACTCCTCCTCCAGGGGCTCTCAGGGATGAAATGCCTGCGTGTCCCCCCTGAAAAGCCACACCAGGGATGCTTGGGGCTTCATCAGCTGTGAAGCCACCACACACTGGTGTGTTCTGTACATACTGCTAAAACTAATGGAGAGAAATTTAAAATTAGGGAGCAGTAGGTGGAAATAGCGAGAACAGCAAGGTTCCTTGTGGCAAGATAGATTATTCTGAAGAATGGGCTTCCAAGGAAAATTACAGGCAAAGGCCAGTTCCTGGAAATCCTTGGACTAAATTGGTCCTCAGACTCAGGCAGCAACAGCACAGTGAAAGGATAGTGCTTCAGGAGGCATTCCTGAAACAGGCCCAATTGCTGTGCTTTTGTGAAGAGAACTACATGCAGGTAATTTACCAAAACAACACCTGGGCCCATTTCAGGCTCCCTGGGAGCAGCTGGACTGTGCTCCTGGCACTGTGCTCCTGGCACTGTGCTCCTGGGATTGTGCTCCTGGGACTGTGCTCCTGGGATTGTGCTCCTGGCACTGTGCTCCTGGCACTGTGCTCCTGGGACTGTGCTCCTGGGATTGTGCTCCTGGGATTGTGCTCCTGGGACTGTGCTCCTGGCACTGTGCTGGAGCCTCGCTCGCTCATCGAGAGTGCCTTGACTCTTTACCTGCTCGATTCCTGACGTTCATGGTGCCCTCTGCTCAGTCTTCATGTACTTTTTCACTGTTAAAGCAGTAAGGGGAAGGAAAGCTGCTGACCCCTGGATGCCCACAGAAGCATCCAGCACGGGGCAGGGCATTCTGCTGTGACCTGGCTGAATTCACAGCACTGCATTCCTTACCATTGCTGCGGGCCCCTTTGCTTGCTTGCCTTGGCTCCTCTTGGCTCCCTTGCTGAGAGATAATTGGGAGCAGCAGATTGAGAGTTAGTACTTTAAAGGATTTTCCAGAAATTCCATCTCCTCTGACACTGGCAAAATGGTGTTGTGTATTCAGGCTGTAATCAGCCCCGTGCACAGTGCCCTAGGTGGGAACTGGGCACTGTGTAAACCTGGGATGTGTGCCCTCCACTGCAGGGCAGAATTTACCTGAAGATACCACAGAATCACAATATTCTGAGCTGGAAGGGACCCACAAGGATTGAGTCCATCCTGGTAAGTATCCTGCTGGATACTTATGTACAGACAGCCACGTAGCTTTTTCCCAAGTTCACCAGTCAGATGAAAGACAGAATTTTACCCCCTCTTGGCTCCTTTGTCTACCAGCTCTAACTGTACTTTGCAAGTTTCAGTGCTGTCCAAAAGTATTTCTAAGTGGAACAAAAATAAACATGCTTTTAAATATTTGATGTTGATACTTTAAGGGAGATTGACACATTTTGAAGAGGAAAGCAGCCTACAACACCTAAATTAAAAATAAATATTTATGTTCACATTTGTTCATCAGCTTTCCAAAATGTAAAAATATGTTTCATGTTGTTTTAAATAATGAAATGTGAAACAAATGAAAGATAAACTTTCTACAAGCTGAAAAGAAATAAGAAGACAAAGGCTTTGTTTATAGCTTAGGCTTCAACAGTGCCCTTTGACAACCAATACAAATCTTAATTACAAATGGAATTATACATGTAAGAACTGTTCAAAACAAAGGAGTATTTTTTTTCTCCCTTTGGTTTTCTTTGTGATAGTTTTAATTAGGTGCAAGTCTTTGAACAATCACAGACCTTGACTGCTCCTCAGACACTGATGGAAGTTGTTAACTTCAAATGGCATCTATAGGACTGCAGAAGTCTGGGTTTTCCTCTGACCAGTGTGCTCCCCATTGCTAAATTTATGCTTCGATATATCAGGATTCTGCATACATTCCACTTAATTGAGAAGTGAGCATTGTCCAGTAGCATTCCAGTGATTGACATCAGGACACAATAAATTGGATTAATAGGCTGCAGCACCCTACCCACACTGGCAGAACTTTATGGACTTCTCTAGTAAAGTAGGCAGCAACAGGGCAAATGTGTTTTGAAAAACAGCCCAATTGAATTATATGGAAAAACAATCATTAGAAATAATGGCCAGCCATACATGGCATTTTCCACATGTTAATCAGGAACCTGCCTTCAAAACAAATGGAGAGTGGAAAGGAAAAGTCAATTTGTGTCTTCCCAGCTTAACCTAATTTTTTTTTCAATTCCCTATGGCCAACCATTTAAAAGAAAGTGCCTACCAGGAATGGAATTAGAGAAGTCTCTTCAATCCCAATAGAACAGCCTGATCCATGGTGGGGAAGCCCCAGTCCTGCATCAAGATCCAACCTTGCAGTGGGAGGAGAGGAGGGTGCCCTGAACCCGCAGGATCCATTAGAGAGAAGAGAGTCCCCCGACAGAACACCCATGCCACAGTCTCTGAGACTGGGGCTTGAGGTGTCACAGCCAGATTTAGGTTTGTAATAAAAGCTATCATTTCAATCTAGTCCTGAGGGGAAGAGAAAGTTTGTGCCTGGGATCTGTGACTCACTGTGCTTGGCAGCTCTGCAGCCTGCATTCATCAGAGCTGTGTGCTGCCTCTGCTGCACGTCCTCCCGTGGGGCTGGAGCCATGGGCTCCGTGGGACAGAAGGGGTCTGCTGGCTTCACAGGCTCAGGACATAAAGCTGCATATGCTTTAGAGCTGGGAGGGAGAGCTGGAGTATTTTTGATGCCTTTCCCCACTGGGGAAAGCATGTTAGTGTGGAATGGTGGGGAAATGCCTCAGAGAAATTTTGTGCAGAACTGCAATTTGGGCTAATGGTATTTTAAAATTCAGCTTGTTTCAATAAGGAAAACCTAAAAATTACTTATTTTTGGTCATTATTACAAATGAATTAGAATTGCTCCATTTTACTTCTAAGTTTTTATTGAACATAAGCTGTGCCACAGAAATTAGGTGAAATGACATGGAATACAGAGCCTAATCACTGGAACATGACCTGGTCTTTCAAAGATATGGCTGTATTGATTGTAGACTCATAGGATGGTTTGGGCTGAAAAGGACCTTAAAGAGCATCCAGTTCCACTCCCTGCCATGGGCAGAGACACCTTCCACTCTCCCAAGTTGCTCAGAGCCCCATCCAGCCTGGCCTGGAACACTGCCAGGGGTGAGGCAAACTCTTGTTTATTGGGTGAATTTCAGACTACTCGTGCTGAACCAGAGAACAGTATCACTGTAATGTCCAGTGGAATGGAGAGGAGCAGCTAGCACAGAGATTTTAATGGGGGAAAGAGCAGATACCTTCTAACATTGCCTGTCAAACTTCCTTTTCAAACAACAGCTCAGGATGCAATAGTAGTTTAATAGTGGATGCTCTGTAAGAATTCCTGCAAGTCTCTCCTCATTTTTTTTTTTATTCTGGTACTCTCTCTACTGGCATTTCCCATCTCTTAAGTCTAAAAAAGACCAAAAAATTGCATTTTTTAGCTATTGGTTAAATTTTTTTAACTAGCAGTTAAACTATCAGATGCTTATTGACTACTGGATATATTGCAGTGGCATCCAGGAACCATCCAGGAATCCAAGGTTTAGCAACCCTAGCAGTATAGGAAACCCAGAGAGAAGAGAAGACAGTCTTTTTCAAATTTAATTTGTATGCACTTGGTTCCTCAAGGTCTTCACAAGAGAAATATACAGTAAAGCAACAGAGAGTACTTGCAATAAATTGGATAAATGTGCATATGTCCACTAGAAAGAAAAAATTCAGAATTTGCTTCTGAATAGAGTAAAACTAACTGTTGAAATAATAACACACACTCCTTTTGTACTCTTATTGGTATCTCTGGATTTTTTTCAAGCTAGCAGAAAAATTATTAGTATGTTTTTAAAAATAAATGTCTGTGTCTATGAAAATATATAGTGGAAATGATCCTCATCTCATTTATAGTAATACAGCTTACTTTCTCCAACTAGATTATTGCTGATTTCTACCACTTAGATATCCTTACTTTTAAGGGTTCTTATTTTTAGGATCCTTATTTTTGAAACCTGTTGAAGTGATATCCCACTGCCCTTTAACTTCAACAGGATCAGGCTTTTGAGTGCTGAGATCTCTGTAAGATTTTCAAGTTTTTGCCACCATAAATGTCTTGGTATTTTTTCTTCCTATTAAAGCAAAGAACCGTGGGATAGCGATCCCGGTGGATTTGGACAGCCAGGTGAACACTCTGTTCATGAAGAGTCACTCCAACATGGTGCAGAGGGCAGCCATGGGCTGGAGGATGTCAGCCCGCAGTGGACCCCGCTTCAAAGAAGCTCTTGGTGGGCCTGCCTGGGATTACAGGAATATCATAGAGAAACTACAGGTACAGAAATGGCAAAAGGCTTGGGCAGCAGTGGGGGTGCAGTTATCTCACGTCTGCCAGATGTGGAAAACACCAGAGACAGGCCCAGTGCATTTTTAGTGCTGGATGAGAGCAGCCATTGCACTTCTGTGTGGGGGCAGCTGAAGGCTCAGCTCTTCAAGATCTGTATTTGGCTCCTACAGAAGTCAGAGAGGGGTAGGAGGTATCACAGAATGAGCTGAGCTGGAAGGGTCCCAGGATGATTATTGAGTCCAGCTCCTGGCCCTGCACAGGACAATCCCCAACAACCCCACCCTGTGCATCCCTGAGAGCGCTGTCCAAACACTCCTGGAGCTCTGGCAGCCTCGGGGCTGTGACCCTTCCCTGGGGAGCCTCTTCAGTTCCCCTCCACCCTCTGGGGGAAGAACCTTTTCCTGATATCCCCCCTAACCCTCCCCTGGCACAGCTCCAGCCGTTCCCTGGGTCCCATCCCTGGTCACACAGCAGAGATCAGGGCCTGCCCCTCCTCTTCCCCTCGTGAGGAAGCTGCAGAACTGCTGTGAGCTCTGACCTCAGTCTGCTCTTCTCCAGCTGAACAGGCCAAGTGCCCTCAGCTGCTCCTCGTGTGGCTTCCCCTCCAGGCCCTTCACCACCTCCATGTCCCTCCTTTGCTCACTTAAATTGTGGTGCCCAAACCTGCACACAATATTCAAGTTGTGTTCTCCTCGAAGTGCTCCACAGAGCAGCATCTCCTTTCTGCCTTTTTATGGCCGCATGTCCTGTTCTGGCTGCAGAGGAGAAACTGGAGATTTTAGGAGCTGCTGTGTCATATTTTTGTCACTGGAGATTGCCACGAGATGGAGATCACCTTGTGCATGTAGAGCCTAAACTGCACCAGGGGTTTATGAACTGAGAAAACAGCAGGATCCAGACAACTGGAGGGGCCCTAAACACCAAGGACACAACACCTGAGGTGACACAGTAACTGTGTGTGATCAGCATTGTTTTTCCAGCACACCATCATCCTGACTGTTGCCACAGGTTTTTTGAGCAGTAGGAGACATTTGAAAGAGGGTAGCAATGGGCACCTTCTCCCCCTTGCCCTGCATGAGGAGTGGTGTGGAGAAAGGCTTGAGGTGGCTTTACAGCCACCTGGGTTGCCCCAGCTGGGCACCACAGTGGGTCAAGCAGTGCATCACACGGAACTGGGCGACTCCACAGCCAGGTTGTTGTAGTTCTCTTGCAGTTCTGGATGTTCTCCTGTCTTCCCCAGGACGTGGTGTCCTCCTTGGAGCAGCAGTTCACACCCATGATGCAAGCTGAATTCTCAGTGCTGGTTGATGTGCTGCACAGCCCAGAGCTCCTGTTCCCTGAGGGCAGTGATGCCAGAATCAGATGTGGTGCTTTCATGTCCAAGTAAGTGGCGAGCAGAGGGGCCCATCTGCTTCTTTGGTAGGATGGCAGGCTTTTCATGTTTTCAACAGCACTTACCTCTGGTTTTCAGCAGAGACTTGAGCATGCAGGTATCCATGTTCACTGCTGAAAGCTTAAACTGAGGTCTTTTTCTCCATGTTTTATATTCCCCAGCAGTTTTGTTGTCTGGAGAGCACAGAGAGAGAGGTTGCTTGCCTTCCCTGCTAGAAATGGGATGTTAGTGGCTTGTTAAAATTGTGGCAGGCTCAACCTACTTCTGTTTTCTCAATGGGCTACTTTTGCTATTACATTTCACCAAATCTACAGCAGAAACTTAGATTTTCCATAGTATAATTTTCAAGAATTCATAATGAAGCAGTGGGCTGCTCAAAGTTTTTTGTTGGATTTTTTTTTGGAACAGCAAATAGATATTTTTATTTTAAACGGCCAACAGCTCTTTGAAAATACATTTCACTGGGACCCCTATCTGGTCTTGAATTATTAGATGTTTTATTTGCAGTCTGTGCATTGGAATAGAGTCTTGCAAATTTTTTATTAGTCCTCAAGCGAGATGCCCTCCCCGCCCTTGAGAAACTATAATTTAAACAGAGATAACTTGGGGGAAATGAATGCATTTGGCAGCTCTCCTGATTCCTTGGCTATTTGCATATTCTGCAGAGGTAGCATTATAACAATATACTTTATATGTTTGGAAAAATTAAAAATTAAAATTTGAGATTGTCCCATCCCATGTCTGCTGTCCAAACTCCTATTTGAAGCCAGCATCACAATGCAAAAAAACCCCACACCTGTCCAAGGCCTTCAGATTTCCTCCCTTCCTATTTTCACAAACATTTCTCCAACAAGTGTGAACCAGTTCAAGGACCTGTGCACAAATCTGTTCTGCACAAAGTCAGAAAGGCTGCTTCTGGTATCAGCTTCAGCTGACTGAGATCCAAACTCCTGTCACAGTCATAGCTGGAGAAATGGACCTGGTTTTCTGGCTTGTCAAGTGGTTGTGTGAATGTAAACAATGATAATATTTCATCCAAATGTCTGTATTTCTGAACGCTTCCATGTAAAGTTTTTTGGAAATCCTTTTGGCTGAATACCATTTGCTAATTATAAATATATTATAACCATCATAGAAGTAGGAGGATGTAAAGGTTGTAGCTTTTAAAGTTTCCAAGATGCAGGGTGAACACTGGTTACCTTTAAATAATGGTTAAAGTAAGTTACCTTTAAATAAAGAAAAGATGAAATAGCAAGTCTGGATCCTACCCTCATAAAAACTGAATGTAGAATTCTGCCTTCTGTATGGGCTGTAAGATATACAAATTGACACAAAAATATCCCAACACCTTCAAAGTCCCATTTCCTTCTCAATTATAATTTCTCTTGACCACTTTTATTTTCTTTCCTTGAGGAAAAATATAGTGACGGCCAATTTTTGTATAAAGAAACTGCAGTATGGATTAGCAACAATGTGCAATGCTCTTTAGGTTTTAATATTTTACTTGCAGGTTGATTAATCACACAAAGAAGCTAATGGAGAAAGAAGAAAAGCTCTGCATTAAAATCCTTCAGACGTTACGAGAAATGCTGGACAAGAAAACCAACTTTGCAGAAGAGGTACTGCTACCACTTTAAAATTAAATATAGAACTACCAGCACGGTATTAAAATCTTGGGTGTGGGACAGTAACAGAGTCTGACATGATTTCAATTTTGTGCATGTTTTAGAGATAAAACCAGGTGTCTTAGGGACAGTGTGGTAAGGTAGGAGGTTGGTTTGGAACAAAAGAAACTCTCTGCCTTACATAGTTTTGTGTGAGGGATTCGATAAAGAGTCAAGGCAAGCAAGAAGAAATGAATTAGTAGTAGCAAGTATGACTGTGTATAATTATTATATATTGGATATTCTCTATTTCTGGAGATTAGTCTTCATTTGTCACACCCCACTTTACCATAAAATCAATGGAAATAGAGGGATTTTTAATTGCAATTGTACCATTTTTCCCTGCTGCCTGTGGTGCCAGACTTTTGTACTCCACACGCTTTTTAATGCTCGCAAATGTGTGAAAGGAAATCTGCAATGTTTAAGCAGAGCTGCCAGTTTTGGGAAGAAGTGACATAGTCTGTACTCTGTAAGTGTCTAATTATTTCTTGCAATCCTTTCTCCCCTCATTGCCCAGTTTTCTCTTGCAAAACCAAGTCTTTCAAATGCCTCTTTCATTTTGCCTGTTCCTTTGGCTATCAGTAGGCAGATTTAGATATCAGCTGTCCCTGTTCTTTCTGAGCCTGATCCCAGTGCCTTTTGTGTAGTTTCCTCTTATCCATATTTCTGGGTATTCCCCAAATCCTTTCAGCATTATTCACTCTTAAAGATGAATCATGGAGCTATCATCTAATCTCTCAGTGCTGACATCAGCCCTGCCCTGTGCAAAAATAACCAGTGTAAGCAGAGAAAACAAACACCATCTTCACCTCCTGCTTGAAGAAAACTGTGGTTAAGCCTGGGCAGATCAATTCTTTTTTAATGTCATAAAAAGAATTTCACAGGGGAAGCAGATGCTATTCTTTATTACTATTCCTACTTATTCTAATAGCATTCTGAGTGCATAACACCACTGCATCACATGGGAAAAAAAATTTGCTTTTGTAACTGACCTTTGCCAAACCTCTCCAAAAGAATTACATAAACCCACGATAAGTTAGCCTCGTGTCAGGACTGCAGGGGAGGAAAACAGGCAACACTTTTAATGAAGGACTTGAAACAAGCAAGAAGATTTGCTTGGTTTAGTTGCTCCTTGTAGCCTGTTGTGGGTGCTGATAAAGGGAGATAGAGTTAAGGGAGGGAATTCCCATCAGAGGCATTCCCATTGGTGTGTAGGGGCTCTGCTTTTCAGGAGTGATTAGAGGAGGTGTTTTCCCAAATCCCTCATGTGACCCCCACCACCTTGGGGGTGCATGGTGAGTGGAGAAGCTCTTTCTAAAGAGAATTCCTCCCCCGTGCTTCCTCTGGAGTCCCATTGGTTTTACACTGAGGAATGTGATGAATCAGTGCAAACAAATATGTGAATAAACAAGCTTGGATATACTTTGCAAGTGTTTCTCTGGCTTGCTACTCTCATGAGTCATTGTTCAATGCCCTGGACTTCAGAACAGCAAAAATAACACAATGAGTAGTCTCGTGTGCGTGTTTCCCATCTTTTTTTTTTGAGCTGTGATCTCACTGCCTGCAAAGTTCTTCAACTATGGTATGCAGATATTAAAAAAATAAAATAGTAGTAGTAAATACATAATGGTCATAACCAGAACAAAGCTACAGAGGAATGTGGGACATTTTGACAGGAAGGCTGAGTTTGCTAATCACCCATCAGCATGTATTTTCTGTGATAAACCTGACAGAAATGGTAAACCTCCAGTTTCTGCAGACTTTCCCACACTGAGAAAGAAGTATGAAATAATGAAATAAAATTTCCTGCTCTCTGCTTTAATTCCCACCACTCAGCACCTTCTACTGTCTTTGTCTTTCATTTGACCACTGGAAGGTGGCTTATGCCACGTGCTGAAGGAACAGGAGGCAAAATAGGAGTAGGGGCTTATTTCACTGATTTTATTCCTATTCCTACATCTACTATGTCAATTCTATTGTTGCACCTCCCCTTGGTGGTGAGTTCCAGGTCTCTGGTGCTCTCCTGATCCTTGGATTTCCTTCCAGTCAGCCTCTGAGGCAGAACTCACTTGTGCCTTGTCTTGCTTAGCACCACAGCATCTAATCATGCTGGGAATCAAAGTTTAATTTCAGGAGTTTGAGTTAAGGTATATAAACGACACATAAAACCTCCTGGCCATTGATTGGCTTTCTTAAGTAATTGTGGGTGATTATTGCAACCTCCTGGGAGTTCTGCATTAAGTCCTAGCCCTGTTTGTATTGATCAGGTCACTGACTGGAGTGAAACCTGATCTACAGCCCCTCTTCCAGAACAGCCTTAAAATGCTTGGGGGAAGCCCTGTGTGGAGGGAGCTCTCATTGCCTCTGTTCAGATAGCTGCTGTAGTACCTAACTATTTATCTAAAAGCCTGCTTCAGACTGACTATTTGAGAAGAAAAGCAGAAGGGACAGAAAGGAATGTGCTTGGACTAGATCTGCCCCACCTCTATTTGGGTTTATAATCACTGGCCATTTTTATACCCATTTTACAAAACCAGAAAGATCTTGGGCTGGGATGTTTGAAGTTTTTTAAGCATATCTTTTTATGTTTTACCATAATGCTTCATATCAGCTTAATTTCTGTGTGAATGTTGCCTCTAGACCTATTTATACATCTCAGTTTGAATCTGAGTAGTATTTCCAAAAGACATGTAGACTGATGTGTGCTCCCTTTGCAAATGACTGGAGAAGTTTAATATCTTAGCATTACCTTGCTGCCCTGCTTTAAGTATCTGTCCATACAACAGAGCTGGTGGGCCAGGAAGGGTGGTCCAGCAGCTTCAAAGAGGGTTCAGAGGCTTAAATTAAACCCTCCTCAATGAATTGGATGAAATTGTTGAACTCTTGACTTAATTGTGTTCACCTGGCGACTCCTTCCCTCACTCCAGCTGCTGGGGTGGCAATGCCGTGGGTATGGACAACCTTCTTTTCTCCGAGCTGTTCATAAATCAGATCAGCACCTCTGGGGGAAAAACATCCTCTATGATACCAGGTATATATGATATCTGATCAGATGTGCTAATGGATGATCGGGTGTTAGAGAATATGGCAGAATCCTGGAAATGAATGGGGTGCCTGAGCTGCAGAGCACACACTTTATACTTTTTCTTCCTGTTTTAGGTGTTGAACTTTAGTATAAATAATTGAAAAGTGCATTTTTAAGTGTCAGTAGAACAAAGACTCTGTAAGCTGCTTAATTGTCAGACATCACTAGTTGCGTTTTCTGCCTTTTTTGGAAAAACTCATGAAAAATGTTGGTTTTCTCTTAGGCATTTGCACTAGTTCATGATTTTAAATCACAGAAGTAGCTTTGTGGCCTTTTGTTTTGCAGGGTTAATGTTTCTGCATTTCACTTTGGATATGAAATGTAAACTGTCCTTTCCCCTATATTTGCAGCAACACCACCAAATATACATGAGAAAAAAACAGTACAGCTTTGGTGGAAATATAAATGTATTTTATTCCTGTAAGATGTGGTCCCAGATATGGCCACTGCTGGCTCATGGTCATTTTGTGCCAGAAGAACTGAATCTTTTCACGTGGAGCTGTTTACAAAACTCCAGTGAGTTTGGCAAAAGCAATAGTGCCAGTTTATTATTGTATTGATCTACCAGTCAAGCTGAAGCCAGTGGGAGCTGCAGGTCTTTTTTCTGCTGGGGTAAATGGCCTCAATGGGTTTCAGAAGCCAGGAGGTTTTGTTGGGAGCCACTACAGTGTCCCAGCACTGCAGCTCATTGAATCACAGACATTCTCAACTTAAGCTGCATTCTATTCTATAGCCTCCTCTTTTCAAGATGATTTGACTTATTTACATGTGCAAATTAGGCAGCATTCAGATAAATAGCATTTGCAGGTTAAAAAAAAAAAAAAAAAGAGGCGGAAAAAGAGAATAATTCTGAAAATGTGTTACTTGCTGAATGTGTCATACCTCAAAAGACTGCTTATTTTAAATGGGAGAGTGGGATCCAAATTCCTTTATTTGGGTTACTACATGCATTTTGGGTTAATGGCACTGCAGGCATTTTGAAGAATTACATTTAATTTTTCCCGGTTTCTGCTGTCAGTTTTATTTGTGCTGATGTATAGAAATACCTGTGCACTGGCCTGTTTTTCCCTGCTGTCAACAGACCATTCTCCCCACTAAGCTCAGTGTGACTGCGAGGTGATAGGGGGTCAGAAACACCATAGGACAACATGCACGCTCAGTGCTGTTTATACTGAATCCTTTTGAAAATCACTTCTCTAGTTGAGGTGGTAAAGGATGCTTTTGCAGGATCCTGCATTAAAAACTCTCTCCTTAGGAAAGCAGTTCACAGGGAGGGACTGGAGGTGCAGGGAGGAAGAATGTTTGGTCAGCTCCAGCAGTGCCAGCCTGGTTGTGACCAGCACTTCTAGTACAGTCAAAAAACTGCTGTTGTGGCTTTGTCATGGGAGTTAAATGATAAGTGAAAGCTCAAACACAAGTGGGACAAACCCCTCGGTCTTGGAGATGCTTGTGTGATGATCAGCTGCAGAACCAAAGCCTCCAGGAATTCATTGCAGCAGAGGATTCAAGCTTTGCTCTTGCCCTGAATCCTCTGAGCCAGTAATTGCAGTGGCAGGGGCACCAGAGCTTTTCAGATATGCAAGACTAAACACTGGATGTGGTCAGAACCTTAAAGTGTGGTAATTTCTCATTAGACCCATGTACTGACATTTTACAAAGAGAAAAAACCTACAGAAAAACAAACGAGCACAGTTTCACTTTTCCCCCCTCTAGGCTTCAAGCTGGGCTAATTAAGCAAAGGGACACCAGGAGGTGTGTGATGGTGGTGTTTGTTCTAGCCAGGTGTTGTCAGCCACAGAGCTCAGAGCCTCGGGCCATCAGCCTCTCTTGTGTTGTTATTGCTGCACATTTCTGGGGCTGTGACAGGCAGCATCGATCAGAATATTCTGAATTAGCATCTCTCATCTTTGGGGTGCCCCTTATCCCCCCTGTGATGGGCATTGTTCTGGACTGAAGGACAAAGCTGTTGGACAGCCCCTATATATTCTGCTGGGTTTTCAATCACACACATTGGTTGCTGGTGCAAAAACCTATGAGAATTTGGTATGTGAGAAGCATGACTTATTTTTAAGGGGAGATTTCTTTTTCTCAAAGTGACAGGCCCTATAGATTTGCTCCAGCTTTGGCCTGTCACCTGCTGCTGTCACCTTCAGAAGCCTGTTCAGAGCCACCGTGGCCAGTTGTGAGGTGCTTACAGGGGTCTGTGCCATGGGTAATTTCAGGCAGACTGCATTGCTCCTGTTGAGCTGGACAAGAACTTTAAACTCCAAGTCATGTATCTAGGACAGGTAATTCAGGAGACAGCCTTCCTGACCCCCTGCAAAGTGCAGGTCCTGATTTAGTGAAAGGCAGGAGCAGTTTAATCTGCTGCAAGGACAGTGAACACAGGCCCAACTACACTGCAGTCATGGTTTTGCCCTCTCTTTAATATGTATAATTGTTAACTCACCGTGATGAAAATACAGTATCTCCAGAGACCCAAAGGTACTTCTACCTCAGGTGATAGTCCAGTGAGCAATGGTGTTCACAACTTACTGGTACTTACTCTTTTTTGGCAGGATGCCCAGGCTGTAAAAACACATGGTTGTAAACACATTTCATCCAAAAGATTGTAGTCTCTCAGCAGCTCATATTTATCAAATTTTAAGAATAAGGCATGTTGTTATCCAGTTTTCTTTCAGAAATATTAAGCCCCAAATCCTGATTGATAAATTATTTTGGAACTTGTATCATCTGCCCTTTTCACATACATCTTCTCTCCTCTAAAGGAGCATCTGATGCTGTAAAATATTTTTTGTAGCTACTGATTTAGACAGCATCAACCAAACCAATAAAACTGGAGTAGCTTGTTCCTTGCTCTGAACTTCAAATGACTGATTTCTGCTCTGGAATTCCCCCTTCACACAGTGTATGGGACATAGGAGGTTTGCCCTTCTTATTTCACATTAATTCCTTCCTATGGATGTGATCTTAAGAAGAGCAAACCAGCAAGAAAATCTCAACTGCCTGCAAACTTTGTTTGACATCCTTCTCTATTGATACTGCTATTTGTTAAAAACAAATAAAAAAGAGTGCAAGAGGAGAGAGCTGTTTAATAAATGAAACTGTTAGAGCTCTGAGGATGATTAATCTCACCTTACTCAGGTACAATATTCATGGAACTGATCAGGATCCTTTTTGTGAACAACAACAACTAGATTTTATTTTTGTTGTCTTGAATACAGGTGAGATGAATTTCATTAAAGACTTCAGTACATCGAGAAGTTAAATTCCATGCTCACTATAGCTCTTTAAATCAAATTCTACATCATAAAGGCATCAGGATCAATGTTTTCTTCCTGACTGGTTTTATTGCTATATTTTAAATTATGAATAAAATGGATTTTTAGGAATTTAGTGGAAGGTTCTAGCAGGTGCTACATTGACAAAGGACCAGGTAAATGACCAAAGGTACGTTGTAAGTTAATATGTTAAATGAGTCAACAGTTTTATCATATAGTTCATGCCTCCAGGTGTGTGGAGTTTTGTGTGAGGATAGATTCATATGCATAAATATAACTATTTATTTTAGGTTATTTATTCCAATTCCTTCTCTTTTTCTTCTACTTCCATGGTGGAGTTATAGCAGAAGATAAATATTAGAATGTTCATTTGGTGTGTTAGCATATTGCTTCATTTTTAATGGAGTAGATGTTCTTGCTTAGAGTATAAAGCAACTGATATGTGTTAATGCTCTCAGACTTACTTAACAGGAGGAAAAAACATAATTCCCATGGCCACCCTAATTTTAGTGATTGGTAGTTGTTCAAAGTGCCCAGCTGACATCCCAGGGGCCCTTTGTCTGTGCTTATTTGCAGAGCAGGAGCAATGACATTGGATGCAACAGGGGCTTCCACACCCTGGGAGCAGCTACACTGAGGTGGGAAGGGAGTTCAGGGGAACGTGTGAGAGAAATAAACTGCAGGCACCCTGAAGTTTGGGATGATTGCAAAGTTTTTTGGGAGTTAGGAGAACAAAACTGCACAAACCTTTTTCCTGACTATGATCCTGGAGGATGTTTCTCCCCACACACTCCCCGCTCCCATTTCAGAATTAATTCCTATAGGAAAAGGCCACATTTATGAGCAGTCTCAGTCCCACTGCCAGGCAATGGTTATAATTCTTACTGGGGAGCACAGAGAGTGCTGCAGTATCGCAGAGACCACAGTGTGGCAACTGTGGACTTTTTAGAAACATCTCCTGTCTGTGGGAGCAGGTCAGCTGCTGCTGCTGCTGCTGCACAGCTCAATTCCCACAGCAGTCAAATGTCTGCAGTAGTCGTGGAGGGGGAGAAAGAAAATGTCTCCTTTGGTTTTGAATTTCCTTGGAAGGGGAAAAGGGTTCTTTTGTTTTCTGGGTTGGTGGTGGTTTTTTTTTGTTGTTGTTGCTGTTGTTGTTGTTGACTGTCACAAATTTGCTGCTGCTTTATTTAATATGTTTGAGCAACAGCCCTGTTTGTACTTTGCAGTCGCACCAGAGATAGCAGTGAGCAGAATTCAATGCCTTGTATTAAGGATGGCCAATGAATATTTATGATAGACCTAGGGAGCCAGTAATAAAAATGAAATCGGCATGATGCCACTAGATCCAAATCTTTGATCTCTGTTTTAAGAGAAAATACAATAAAGCAGGGGATAATGGACTCATTATAATGGAATGGTTAGTTATGGTTACTTAGGGCAGCGTGAATAGGTGGCATTACATAAACTGCTCCAGTCCGAGATTTATGATCCAGAAATGTATTTCAGGCACTGAGTTTCTACAAAAAGCACCAGTTTATGATACTGTTTTGGTTTAGTCAGTCCAAGCACAAAGAATTAAAGATACATCCCTTTCAGATACCAGGATGGGGCATTCTCTTGCCTTACTAGGTACAGCAAAAGCATTAAGAACCAGCAAGGCCCTTCTACTCGACCTCTTTCTGTGCTTCTGCTCCTCATCCATCACCCTGTGAGCAGGAGGAGGGAGGGCTGGGCATTGCAGAGGGGTGGAAATTAAATTCCACTCCCTCACCAGCTGTGAGGGGACACTTGGGGTCATCAGGAGAGAGGGGACGCTGCAAGTTTGGTATCACCAGGAGCACGCTGGGGTGGTGGCTGGAGAGGGATGTGTGCCACAGCTGGGTGCACCCAGCTCCACCAGGAGCAGGGAGAATCTCCTGCAGGGTGCTGAGACAGCTCCCGGGAAGCCTAATGAAGGAGCTGGTATTTGACAGGGATGGGGAGCAGGAGCGAGTGAGCTATTCTTCTTTTTAATGGTCGCAATTACTTGCTTAACACCCCTGCCACACCAAGCAAGACGCAGAGGAGGGCTGATTCCAGGCTGTAGATGAAAGCTGATCCTGAGGTTTCTGTCTTGCCAGGCAGGAGGAGGAAATGGAAACTCACTGTTTTCTGATTCGTTTCAAACTGATGTAATTTCTAAGCGACTTCATCACTAATGACATCTGGCAAGGGATTAGTCTGTAATGTGGCCCATCTCACCCTTCTCCCCCTTTTCAAGAAAAAGAAAATATATGCTATATTGAACTTTGGAAAACAGCTATTAAGCAACCACAGTAACTGCTTCTGATATGATTTTTTTTTTTTTTTTGGTCTGATGAGGATTTTACCCAGCGTGTTTGGCCTTGGAGGAGTGCCTGGATGGTATTGCCAGCTGGAATTGTCAGAGCTGCTTTGTCTTCTGTCCCAGGAAAACAGAAGCCTGGCGGGCAGTCACTCTCGCTCTTATTTCATATCCCTGCTTAGTCAGAGTTGCCAGCCCCAAGCACTGAAAACCCTGAGTCAGGCCACAAACAAATCACGAGATTTGGCTTGAAAATCATGAGATTTTTTAATTACAAATAGTTTATCTGGGATTTCTCCGAGTCATTAGAGTGTCTGTTCTTCCAATTAAATTGTACAAATCCCAGTGTTTGAAGTATGCTTTGTTGAATCACACATGTGTTTATTTACTGAAATAAAAGCCACGTTCATTTATGGTTACCTGACCTCTGGAGTTTGTGGGGAAAAGACCAGAATACCTAAATGATGTGTGACAACCAGGCTGCTCAATGAAAGGCTGGTGATTGCCCTGAGGATTATGAGCCTCATTTTCTCAGTGCCACTCTGACCCGTGGGCTTTTTGCAGAGAGCCTGGGAGTGTTCCCTGCAGTGAACCCTCTGTGCAGGCTGTGCCCTGCTTGCCCTGCTGTTCCTGGGCAGAACGTGAGGCCCCACCAATGCCTTTGCTCCCCACACTGGGATCCTTTCTGCTGCCAGGGGTGCCAGTGAGAGGCAGTGCTGGCTCTCAGCAGGGACAGAGCTGTCACTGGTGCTCGGACAGGGCCGTGTCACTCTCAACATTCCTTTGGGCAGATTTGTCCAAAGCATTTTGTCCCCACTTACTGAGCAGTTACACTACAGCAAAGTCTCCTTATATTCTTTTTTCTAGCAAGCTTTTTACCCTTACACCCCCACCCTTTTTTGTTTTTTACTACTTTTCTCTTCCTACTTGACTTTTTGACTCTTTAGCTGTCTACAGTAACATTTGTGTCCCCTTAGCCCTCCATCCAGTAGGGCTGGATGCCAGTCTGCCTGTCACTGCTGCAAAAAAAAATTTAGATAACCTTGACTCTCAGGTTTTTCACTTTTAAGGCTCCTTACTGCTTCCAGGGGAATAACAACCTTCCCTTGAACCAGGTGTTTTCTCAGCTGTGCCCAGTTAGAGGTTCCCAGCTCTAAGGTTCCTCCCAGGCCGCTCTACTGGGTGCAGTTCAGCATTTTAAGAAACCAAACTCTTCTAAATATACAAATATTTAACTGTGGCTCTCTAAAAATGAAAATCTTTGCATGTAAACAAATGCTAGAAGCCCTGCACCTCTTTGGGAAGTTCTTCTTTTACAGTTTTTTCAAAGGGGCTAAAAATGTTCCTGGAGAATAGACCATGCAGCCTGAGTATTCTTAATTTTGCAAGGAGACCCACATTAACGAGGTTGCTGTTGTGAGGCAGAGGATGTAACAGTGGTAATTCACTGCTAGCAATAAAGGGTGTGCTTGGTCAGTAAATCCACCCTGGATGGCACAGAGGATTGTTCTGGTTATATGTCACAGTCTTTATTAAATTTGTCCTGGTTGTTGCTGGCACTTTGTGTAGTCATGATAATTCTCACAATAAAAGCAACCATAGGGACTTAGAAGGAATGGTTTGAAAAATGGAAGTTGAATCATTTCTTCTTTTCCTTCATATTTAAGTATTCTTACAGCAAATAACATCACGCCTTGGAAAACCTCAGATTTTATTGTTTGAGTTTGGATTTTTGTTCCGTGTGTGGAAATGCTTCCATGAAAAAAAACCCAAACCAAACAACCCAAAACGTCAGTCAGAGCAGCAAGTTTAGGAGATGACTTGGGGTTGGGGTGTGCTTAGACAGAAAAGAGCAATTTGTATTTCAGAAATCTGAGCAAAGTGGATATCTATTTGTGCCTGTGTAGGGCATCAGGTGAGAGCAGTGCTGGCTGTGTGTGGGCACAGGGCTGGGAGGTGGCAGCTGAACTGGCTCCTCCTGGAGCCCCAGCTGATGCTCAGCCAGGCTGCTGAGAAGGGTTTGCTGTCCCCAGTGTGGTCTGCAGGGAGCCACTTGACTTAGTTGAAGCTGTTTATATAAAGAGATTATTTCCATAGATGCGATACTGAAAGAGCTTGTTTTAACTCAGTAGCAAGTTCTAGCACACTGGGTACACTAAATGCAGGTCTTTTACTTCCTCAAAAAAAAAAAAAAAAAAGTTAAAAAACCCCAAGAAGTCAACTATTTGATATATACTTTCATTTATCATGTATTTAACCTAATTTTTAAACTCTAAACAATTTGAAACTGAAGAAACAATTACTTTGTCTCTTTAAGCTATCTGTCTCTTCTGTTTTTGCACATCCTTTTTCCTTTTTCTCTCTTTTATTGGTTTTTTTTCCTGATTTTTAACTGAAGAAAGACTTTATTTGGGAGCAGGAAAGGAAATGTTGCTGGGATAATGTTTTCTTTTGATCTACCCCACAGTTTATTCTTCTGTGTCTTAAGTTCAGTACTTTGATCACTATCTGTCTGTTTTGCTGCTAAGCCCTATGCAGGGTGATTTTACTATTGAGCCAGCTGGGGCTCTGCCCCCTGCAAGAACTATGAGGTGATAAAATCAGAGTAAATTAAAAGAGTTTTCTCAAGCCTCTTCTGCATGATTCTCAGCTCTGAATTTCGCACCTGAAAAGTGGCTGCTTTTTGGATTCTGCTGATGCCTGTCCAGCTCCGTCTTCCAGCAGGGGCCTCCAGAGCCACAGGAGGTGGCAAAGCAGCACCAGGCAGCTGCAGCCCTGCACAAAGGGGCTCTTTCACACACGTTCCTGCTAGGAGAGCACATGTGCAGCTAAAACAAGTTCCATTGCCCATCTGACTTGAGCAACAGCTACCCTGGGGAAGCTCTTTTTTTTTTTTCCCCCACCCTGAGATTGGCCAGCAGATATATTGGCCTAATGATTATTTCTGACTCGGTGAGTGCTGTGTTTAAGCCCAGAACTTTGATAATTCTAGATTTTTTTGTGGTGAGGAGGGTTGCTGAAGGAAAAGGGAAGGGAGCTGATGTTCCCCCTGACAGGGAGCACAGTGTTGCCTCTTGCCCTGAGCTTGCTGCTGCCCAGGGAGCTACCACCACCATGGGCACGTGTCAGTGCAGCACAGGGTACTTTAAAGTAGCACCAGCTCACTCCCATTTCGGGCTCCTCTCCAAAGGACTGAGTGACTCACCTTGAGAGAGAAGGTCTCTCTGAAAGTGGAAGCAGGACTTTGCATATGACAGTGCAGAACCTCGCAGGTTGGCAGGGTGCCTGTCTTCTCCTCCCTAAATCAAGGAGTGTGCTCCTGGGCTTTGTGAATGAAAGATTTGTTAGGGGGAAAAAAATGGCATGAAGTCTTTGAAAAAAAAAAAAAAAGTAATTTATTAAGCTTGGCTTGCTGTATAAATTCTTGTTCTGAAGTTGGCTTCTATTGGAAAAAACCATGCTTTTAGAAATTTGCTGAAATGTTGGCATCTGCGGAAAGAGTCGCTTCTTGAGTTGTACGGACTCCAGAGAATCTTCCTGCTGTGTTGGCCAAGTTGATTTGCAACGCCTGCTCTCCTAAAGGAGGATTTCTGGGTCAAGGTGGCTCCAGAAATCTGCAACCCAAGGGGGGTGATCCAACAAAAGACAAAGCAGAGTATGGAGCACCCTCCCCTACAAACGTGCCCGAGGCACACGGGCACCGCTGCCCAGCGTGGGCAGCGAGATGGATGTTGGTAGGAGACCTGGGCTGTGTGTCAGCCCCACACTCCTCCCTGCACCTGGCTGTCCCACCTGTGGAAATGTTTCTATCTGTCATACCTGTGAGGATACAGACCTGCAGATGGTGACACTGGGAGGGACCCTCTTTTCTGGAGGGCATCTGGCCCTCCTCTTTGACACGGGGAAGAGCATGTTTTAACCCCAACAGCCAATACACATCCATTATCAAATACCACCTGCCTTGTTTACAGAAAATCCCTCCAGATGACACTTGGAGGCATTTCAAAACCCACCTGGACGCGTTCCTTTGTCACCAAGGCAATGGGGTTGGACTGGACGAGCTCCAGAAGTCCCTTCCAGCCCTAACAATCCTGGTATTGTGTGAGTGCTAAGCGTGGTGAGCACGCATTGAACAGGAGAGGCTGGTCCGCAGCCGTCCCCACAGGCGGGAGGAGGCTGATTTGGGTGGGAGCCGTGGCAGCAGGACAGGACAGGACAGGACAGGACAGGACAGGACAGGACAGAGCAGAGCCCCAGCTGCGGCGCAGGGCCGCTCCCGCGGGGCAGCGCGCTGTGCCGGGGGGATGCGGGCAAGTGCAAGGCGCCGGCTTCCACCTTGAGAACGGGCCCGGTGCTGTAATGGCCTTTGGCCGGGCAGCGATTGACCGAGCTGTTTGGGCATGTGACCGCGGCGCATGTGAGCGGGGCCGGCGGGGGAGGCGCGGCCGCTGTTATGTAATGGGCGCAGTGTCTGGCTCCGTGCGGCGGCCCCGAGCCCCGGCAGGAGCTGGGAAATGGCTCTCGAGCCTCCTGCGGGGCTGCCATGGCACGGAGCCCGCATCCCCTGCGCCGCCCGGGGGAGCCGGGAGCCGCGCCCGGTGTAACGCGGCGGCAGCGGCAGCGGCAGCGGGGGGATGCACCGAGCCCCCGCTCCTTCCCTCTGCCCCCGCCGCTGCTTCCGCACGGAACAGCGCTTTATTTATTAACCTGCCCCTCTCCCGCTTTGCCGCCCCCTCGGCAAGGGCTTTGCAGGCAGCAGAGGTGGCTCCCCGCCTTTGGGGATGCGGGGTTTGGCAGGGGATTGCTGGAGTGCAGGCACTGAGCTTTGGCCGTGCAGGTGGCCTGTGAGGAGTTTCTATAAATTATTTTGTGCGTGACTCCCTGGTGGCCTCGCACAGGGGTGCCCGTGGGAAGCTGCAGATGTTCTTGCCATCAACCTCTCACCTTTTATCCACTTCTCTGCGAAAAAAGGAAGGTCCTGTGACTGTGGGGAGAAAAAAAACCCCACAAAATGTGCAGCATCTGGGGCAGCTTTAAATTTAGGTAACAATTTTTATTGATAACCAGCTGAGGAGCAAATTGACATAACAGATCTGAAAGACAAGGGAAGTGCTTACCCCATCCCCACCCTGCAGCATTCACCATTTCTCAGAAGCACCATTTGAAATCCCATCCTTCCTCCTCTGATGGAAGCTAATGTTCATTGTCTTGCCCTTGAAAAGAATGATAGTGCTGCCCAGGAGCTGTGAAGAAACCCAACCCTCCGAAATTTTGAGCTGTATTAAATCTCCCCTACTTTCTAAGGGCCAGAATATACTGCTTACAGGCAGTCTGATTGCATGGCAGTCAAAACATTTTCCTCCTAAACATTTCCCCTGCCACCACTGCAGTAAGAAAATAGCCTTTATAAAGCTGTGCTTGCAACAAACTCCAGTGCTGTTTGATAAGATCAGGTGTACTGGTTGTGCATCTGGGGAATATTCAACAAATAATATCACTTTATATGATACACACTCTATTATCTTGTATTTATTGTATTTCCAAGAGGAAGTTATTACTGGAATTGTTTTTGTATTAATAAGCATCACAAAATGGTTGTTTTTTTTTTTTTTTGCTGGTTAAGAGGGTTATGTCTTCCCTTCTGTTGGTCTTGCTCTACTCTTTTACTTCACCTCTCTATACACAGCAGACCCGTGTTTAAATATACATTGTTGTATATAGTTACATAACCCTGTCTTGCAAAGTGCTGAAAAAATGGTCCCTGGCTTTATTTTCTAAGTATTTTTTAAAAGTAACAAGTTTTGTGTATCATCTAGCACAGTCAAAAGACTGTAGCATGCTGCTGCTACATAAGGATCATTTTCCACAAATCAGAGCAAAAAGAATAGAAATTATGCCCCAACAAATATCATATGCTGTGCTTTTGCTAGCCAGTGAGTCTTAAAACCAGAGAGTATAAATGTGTTTGCTAACGAGTGGACACTGAGTTGATTTAATGAGTTGGTGATGCAGTTGGTGACTGCTCATTATCATCAGAGAATTTAACTTGCTGCAGCAACTCAGGAAATAAATTAGTACAGCTCAGACTGGACTGTGCTGTGAGTGAAATGAGAACTTCTCCTCTCTGCAGCTTTAGCAGTCTTTGGTTTTTCCTGCTTCATATCAGCCATGCTGAGCTGTGTTTCACGCCCTTTAAGCACTCATTGCTGGTCCTTCCAAGGATGGGTATGGAAGTGGAGCCAGACCCTGCCTCTCATGAGCAGAGGGAGTGCCCAGACAGGTAAACAGCTTCTGAAGTCTTGACAGCTGCAGATTAACAACAGGCCTCCTCTCAGAATAAAGGGCCATTCTTCTCCCAAGGTGTGGAGAGGGAGTATTAGGACTCTGGTTATCATCTAGCAGGCATTAGAGGAGATACAGGAGCTCCAAAGGTGTGGAAAGCTCCGAGCAGGTCAGGTTGCTTATCAACAAAAGCATGCCAGGAGTCCTGCTGCACTCTGCCAGTGCTAAAAGTGTTTGACTGGTCGAATGGAGTCACTTTATTCAGGTACCACTTATGGAAAGAAAACAGCAAAACTCATCCCATTCTGTAGCCTACATTTTATAGGGCTTCATTCCTTAAATGCCAATGTGCCCTCAGAGCTGTGGGTTACTAGATACTGCAGAAGCACAGCACATAAATAATGACATTTATTTTATTTTGGAGCTGTTAGAAAATCAGTGTCCCTGTAGGGTATAAATACAGTAGAAGAGGGTGTGTATGTTTGCGCTTCAAGACAAAAGTTCTTTATCCTTAAAATTTACAGTTACAGAGGTCTTTTTTTTTTCCTCCTTGGTGCAGAACTTTAGAATCTGGTTCTGATTGCTTGTGCTTTGCTGCTATCACCTGATTCTTACACAGTGCTGGAACTCAGAGATGTATGCAGTGAAACTTTAAAACTGCGTTGAGTTTTGGAAATGTTCACCTGTTTAAAAAAAAAAANAAAAAAAAAAAAAAAAAAAAAAAAAAAAAAAAAAGAAAGGCAGCCTACAGAGAGTTTTAAAAATAGCCCAAGTCCTCCTGGAATTCAATTACAGATGCCTGCCAGCTGCTTCCCCTGCCCGGGACATGCATTTCTAGTTTCTCTGTTCCTCTGGATGCTCCTTGCAGGGGAACAGCCCGTGTGACATGACTGATGAACAGAGGGATTGGAGAGAGAGGTGCTGGGCTATGGCCCCCTGCCATCCTTCCCTGCCACCTGCTGCTTGGGCTGGCCTTTCATGGGCACGATTTTTGCTGTGCCATTGTTGTACAATGTGGATGCCGGCTGTGCAGCCACTGCTGGCACTGGCACTTTATTCTCATGCTATGTGCAATGACTTTTTCAAAAGCTTTTTATTTAGCCCCTGTAGCAGTGCATCTTACAAAAAAAAAAAAAAAAAACAAAACAAACCATTTTAAGAATCCCATCTTCTTGGATCTGTATTCTGGCTGAGTTCACAGGCACACATTATGTCCCCCATTTGCTAAAACACTGAAGTGCAGACCCTGAGCTAAACTGCAGGCTTCATTTCCCCTGGAAATATATGCAGATTGTAATATATTTGCCCATAAGTGCCCATGCTGAATTCTCCCATGATATGGACCTTGCCCTTAAGGAATTGTTTCCAAACTTGTGGTGTAGGATCAAAATAAAATAAAATAAAATAAAGGCAAAATACCAAAACTGTGCTTACTTATTAAATTACATGGACTGTCTTTTGTTGTGTATCATCTTTTTTTTTCGGTCTGGTTGCAGATGATTCAGCTGTCCAGTTGCAGGAGAACATTTTCCAGCAATGTAGTTTGGATGTAATCCTCTTTCTGGTATTGTCCTGTTTTCCCCCCATAGGCTTTCTGTGTGTGCCCATCTGTGTGTGGCAGTGACAGGAGCTTTCCACCCAGTCTGGCTGTCTGCAGGATCTCACTGGTTCTGTGCTGCCTTGCTCTCTTGGGTATTGTTTGACTCTTTGATTGGGAAGAATATGGTTTGAGGGTTTGTGGCAGAAATTCATTTACTAATTCATAGGGGAGGGAAGTGGGGGAGGAGAGGAGAGGGAAGGGAAAGAATTCTTTGGTACAGAACAACAATCCTCCAAGGACATAGTTACAGTATTTCTTGTTAAAGTACAACGTGTTTGTTTTCAAATCGTGTGGAAAATGCAGTGATTCTGTGGCTGAGGCTGTTGGCTGCTTAGCACACAGCTATGCTGCAGATACAGCTGTTCTGAGCTGGGCAGGCCCTGCTTGATGCCTGGTCCCACTGATTTCAGGAGACAATTCTTATTCACAGGTCTTCACATAATGTGACATGGCTGCCTGAGAGCTGGAGACGTGAACGCCTTGTTTGATTTGAGATTTCTCAGTGATTTTTAATTTTGGTGCATAGATCCCAGCAGAACTGATTTTAATTAAGAACCTGATCCTTAGCTCTTAGATTTAATGATGGGATGTGCCTGCTTACTGTGTGCAGTGCTGCCCTGCCTTAGGGATCTCTAGGTTAGCTCCAAATTAACCCATTTCATGGATTAGTTTCACAAGCAGAATTTTGCAGCTTCCCTCTCTGGTGCTGTCTTGTTTTGTGTTTTCTGAGGTTCCTCTCCATAGTGATGCATGGATGCACCCACAGCCTCTTATGGACTGAGGTCAGACTTGGTGTTAAAATCAAGCAGCTCTTTGCTGTTTGATATGTAGATTTTTTTTTCATCCTTAGCTTTTAAGTTAGGCTAAAGGTCAATGCTTCCAAATTTTATTTTTCAAGAAGGCTGATACCTGTGTGATAAAAGTGATGAAGCTGATGTCTGAGAAGCAGAAGTGCACACAGCAAGTCACTGGAGCTGACAGGTTTCAAAGGGCTGTATCTGGTTGTGTAAGCCACTAGCTTGGATGGTTTGATGTAATGCTGTTTCCAGACACTGTGGGGATTGCATGTGCCAGTGCTCGGTGTTGCCAGACAGAAACCACAGCAATTCACCCTCAACATAATGACCACCTACAGCAAGGCTAGCAGCTTCTAAATGAGGAGGAGTGGGATTCTTTATCTAGAAAAACACCAAGGAGTTTATGTCTTTCTGTAAATCTACTTAATCTCTTCATTAGAAGGGCAAGGAATAGTGACAAGCCTCAACCAACACTGTGCATAATGAAGTATTTTTTAAATACTCCCTTTGATGTTAAACTGTAGCACAGGCAGAATCCAGAAAAATCAGGTGGCATTTTTTTGCAGCTCATACAGCATTAGCAGTGGTTTTGGACATGCAGCATAGCTCTGTTACATGGGAGGCTTTAATGTGCATTTTGGGTACTTTGTTTCCTGCTCTCTGGGTACCAAAATTAGTAATATTGTAAGTATAGCTCTAGCCACTTGCAGTCCTCTTTTGGATGGTTGGTTGCTTAAAATATAGAGCAACCTTGTTAGAGGGGAAAATGCCAAGTTAAAAATTTGTATTAAATTCTTTACTTTCTTTTCTTACCTACTTTACTAATTCCTCTTATTAATAGATTAAGAAACAAGTTGTCTTAACAGCTACAGATGTTTTTTGTGTGTGGATGTGGGGGGATTGTCTCATTCATGGAGTGCAGACATGCAAAACCAGATGCCTGGGATTTGATTGTTTTGCTGGTAGGAGGAGCAGATCAGGGAAATGTAAGGTGGCTTCCTTTGCACCTGATCCAAATCCCATTAAAGCCAGTAAAAAGCTTTCTGATGTTATTAGAGCCATGATTAGTGGGATCACTCCAGCCACCCTTTCCTTGTTCCCTTGCTGCTAGCACTGCCTGCTCAGTGTTCCCAGTGGGATCAGTCACAGCAAGCAGCAAGTTTTGCAGCCTTGCCCACCAGGAAGCTGCTGTTTACTGGTTTGAAGGTTTCCCAGTCATTGCACCTGCTCCTGACCATTACAAAACTCGGGTAGCTGTAGTAGAAATGCTGATGCAAGGGGACCTGAGCACCCACAGTACTCTCAAAAGAGCCAGGTGGGCCCTTGGCACTGTGTTATTTCAAATCTGCCCACTCGGTTTGCAGATAGAATCAGTTACTTTGCCATTTATGTGATCTGTATTATTCCTTCTTGTAACTATGGGCACAAAGCCTGATATTGAAGAAGTGGTCTCTGGTGGCACAGATCTCGGGTTTCAGGCATTTGGATGAGCCCCTTTTGATTCGTGCCATGAAGGCTGAAAGATGGTTCTGTGCTGGTGAAAACTCCAGGTGCCTTCAGTGCAGAATTAATTACAGTGCAGGGGAATGCACCCACTGCCAAAAATATCTGACAGAGCATGAAAGGAGTCCACTTTGCTCTGTTGGGTATGTCTGCAAAAAGCTGGAGGAGTACCTGCTATTGGCCTATGAAACATTGCAGGTATGCACATCTGTGCTCAGCTGAATGCCCCCTCTGCATCCCACATCAGCTCCAACTTCTTGATTGCTCCTCAGCCTGTAACTTGCAGCTCTCCCAGCACAATGTTCTGCTGTCCTGCCTCGTGGAAGGGTTTGGCCATCACAGCTTTGCAATAAATACATCTGTAATCTTGTTGTTGAAGCATCTTAATGTCATAACAGCCAGCTATGAGCACTGCTTTTGATCCGTGTGAGCTACTGCCTGTGGAATACTTGAAATGATCATAAATCTCTTTGAGATGGATTTTTCATCTCCCTAACCCCAGCCCCACCTGCACCTGAACTTCTTTTGTGTGTAATTTAATACCAGAAGCAGGAGAAAGCATCTCAAGTGATTTCCTGTGAACCTTTGCTTGAGGTGAAGGAGGAGACAGATGCATTCACTGCCTGAAAAATGGCTGGCTGTTGGATCAATAGATCACATAGTTTGGTGTGAAGGAGTGAGTCTCTTTTGCCACTATTAGGATGCCATGAAGCAGATTTTCTTTTCTGCTTGAGACTGTCTGTCTGACAGGTGCAGGGGTAGTTAGGCCAAGAGATGGGCTTGCACTTGTAAAGCTACAAAATCTCAGGCCTCTCTCAAGGCCGAGGGCATTCAGTAGGCACAGAGCTCCCAGCCCAGCAGGCACAGTCAGCATCTCCCCACAAAGACCCAGTGCTCCTGGAGGGATGTGGGAATACACTGTAATAGCTCATGTGAACGCTCTGTCCTTCAATGCAGTCAGTGTGGGTGACAACATAAACCCTGTGGTAGAAATTATAAAGTAATTTGTGCTGTTATAGGGAAAACTTAAAAAAATTGTGGTTTTTTTGACTCTTGACTGCATCTCCCTCTGCCTGTGCTGTGTTGGCTCAAGTTTGGAGTCCTAATTTAGGTAAAACTTTAGGCAGGGGGACAATATTCAGAGGCAAGCTGCCTACTTGCAGGTCCCATTATCATCAGTCCGAGCCAAAGACTAAAGTAGCATCTTTCAGAAGCAGACTGAAAATTAAGGCTTGCAAGATCTGGTCATGTCCCCTCCATCCTACTTTTGTCTTTTGCCTCAGGAAGAAGATTTACATTTCCATGTCACAAAGCAGATGATAATGGTTATCTCAGAGCTCATTGTTATTTTGCAGTGTTTTTATGAGGCCGGTAGCCTAATGCTGCAAAGTTGTTTGTAATGTTAAGCTTCTACACCTAAAGCAGTGAGGTATCCATGGTAACTGTCTTGCCTGTACACAGTCCCTCGGCAGCCTTTTCACACAGGTCAGAGCATGCACATTCCCAGAAACTGACTCAATTTAGTCTGCCTTAAACATCAGGGAATTTTAAAAAGACACTGGCTCTGACTTTTTTTTTTTTTTTTCCTTTTTTCTTTTTTTTGCTTTTTCTTTTTCTTTTCTTTTTTGGTTATAGAATTTTGATTTAATTAGGCATTCGAGCATTCTGCTAGTGAAAACAAAACAAAACACCTTTGCCACTGTAAATATGTCTGTTGCTCAGACCTATTCAAATTAAACCTAAGTCTTGTGCTAAAAATGTTAAGGGCTTTGCAGTGAGCAAATTCCAAATCAAAGTTTCTACTTAACACTGCAGAAACATCCTGCTGTGAGGTTTACAACAGCATTTTTTTCATCTAGGTCCTCTGTCAGTACTTGGTACACTCAGTTTCCTTTGACTTCTCTTGTAGTTGAGTCCAAGATTAGACTCCAAACATTATCCTCCTTCCTTCCCCATCTTGTTGATTTGCAGAATACATGTTCATTAAGATGAATTTCTGTTCTTATAATGATTTTCTTGCAGTTGTCTGAGGTACCTATCTGCATATACCAAAGCCTGAGGAAAATGCTCTGCAGAGCCAGGTGCCATGCTTGGAACTTTTTCATCTGCCAACTTGCTTCCACCTTAAAGTTTTCCTGTCTTATTTTTTTGGACATCATTTTGCTTCATCTTGGTTTGTTCTATCAGTTCCAGTGCTTTTGCTATAATGACTCATCAGGTGTGTTTCTGCTGAGAGTTTGGCTTAGTGACTCAAGTGTGGAGGAGAAGGAAAAGGCTCAACTTGAAGGCTCAACTTTTAACCAGATGCTTCCTTCCCAAATGCTCCCTTGCCCTTTCCCAGTCTCCTCCAGAGCTGCTTTGTTAAACAAGAGACATGATTAGCAGAGCTACTGAGGGGCAAAAACTACAAATCAAGTGTCACATGGATTAGGATGTGTCCTTGGTACAGCCAGGGGACAGGGAGGAAAAGGGCAAATTCAGAGGGGACAAAGAGGAAGAAAAAAGAGGACAGCAAAGCAGGAGAGACAAAATCCAGATCCTCTCCTGGTCTCCTGCATGATCCCTTCTGCACTATATAAATCTGTCAGGCTTTTGGCTTAGTCTCAGCAGCTCATGGTGCCACAGTTAGAATACTAATGCTTACTTCTACATACAGGGAGTTTTAGGCCAGAGAGGGACATTAAATATGTAGGTGGAGGCATCTGGGGTGACACTCAGTCTTTTGCAGTCAAAAAGCCATTTCATGGTCAAGTGGACCCACAGGGAGACAGAAAGGCACTAATATGTATAGGAAACCAATTTATGTAACAAAGCCTTTGCAAAGTGGTAATTAATTAAAGGAACTAAATAATGGTGACGTTCTGGTCAGTGTTATTTAGGGCTAAATGAGGGATCTGGTGTTCATAGGCTGTCATCAGAACTGAGAAGGCTGATGGCTGTGGCTGTCTCTGCCATGCAGAGACATTCTTTAGTGTCTTAGAGGATGAGGTACTTTGGACTTTGTTAGTACAAAACAAAAGAGTCTTCTGTGGGAGTGAGAGGAGAATTTGGAGTCACCTGGCTGAGCCAGTGACTGTGTGTTCCCAGGTCCACACCAGCAGAGTGTCTCACTGGGGAAGGGAGCCTGGAGCTTCTCTCTTAGAAGCTGCCTTTGGTTCAAAAGCTGAAATGTTTCTACCTGCCATTGTTTTTTATATAAACCAGATGTATGTTGCTAAGGGTATTTATCAGATAGATGAAATGCAGACCTTTTTCACATTAGGATTTTAGTAATGTGTTTTCTTGCTATGGTAGTTCTGTGTTAGCCTGTTGGAGTCAGGGTTCCAGCTGATTTTTTGGGTCACTGTAGTGCTCTGCATGTCTCCTCAACTGAGATTTCATAAAAACTGTTTTTCTCTTGAATCTACATTGGGTTGCACTGTTTTTTAGATCCAATACAAATAGACTTGGTACACTTAATGTTCTCTTTTAAACACATGTGGATTGCTAAAGAGGGTCAGACCAGAGGATTAAGAGTGTTTCTTGCTGTGTGGCCATCACCAGATGCTTCAGAAGGTCTAAGAACCCCCACTGCAGGCAGACTTCAAGTTTTCTATTCTTCCTGAAGTCTTGGGATAATCCTTAACAGTAAGATCATAAATCTGTGGGCCCTAAAGCAAGAGATTTTGTCTTTTTTCCCATAGTTGTTTTTTTAACATTTGCTATTGTAACTGGTTTTACTTGCTGTGTATAGAAATGCCCAAAGCCTCTCCTGAGTCTTGCTGAATTCTTGGCCTTGGTGACTTCCCATGGCCATCTAATTATGTGTGGGCTAACAATTTTTCATTGGCCCTCTTTCCATTCCGTTGGGGGCCACTTTTTGGGTGGGAGAAGAAAGAGGAATCCCCAAGCTCCCCATCTCCACCCCATTAAAGCTTTGCTGTACTTTTGTCATCTCTTTTCTGAGGTGAGCAGTCTCAGTCTGTAATACCAGAGTTTTCCACCCCTGTGTGTGCTCCCAGCACTTCTCTGAGCCTTCGGGGAAATGGCAGCCTGTGGAACACACAGGGCTTTCATGAAACTCTGTCACTGATCTAACTCAGAGCATGGATTTTGCCTCTGCCATTGCCCACCCTACTCCACGTTTTCACAAGGATTTTTGCTGCATTCAGAACAGAGGATTTCACCAGTAATCAGAATAGCCTGAGCAGTCAATTCTGTAGCCCCTAAAACTGTTGGTGGGTTTTGTTTTGTGTTCATTACAAACACTGACTTGGTGCCGTGCCTGTGCAGTTTAATTCCCAATTACTGGAACTGTAAAATTCTTCTTGGTTTTCATAATGCTGTTGAGCCCTGATGTTGGGATGTTGCATGGCATTTATCAGAGGGATGTCAGGAGTGGGGATATCAGTACCCTTAAAACACAGGAGAAAAAAATTGCTGTTACAGGACTTCCAGAGCAGGTTTCCTGCAGGCTCCCAGTCAATCTGTGCTGTACTTAACACCTCTGAAGAAGTATTTGACATTGTATTTCCATAGCTACATGCTGTGCATGTAGGAACATTCCAGTGATAATATATTTCTTCTTAGAAGCAATAGACACTTAGGCATTATAATGGCAACAGCTTCATAACAAATATATGCTAAAATCTGCTCTGATGAAATAGCTAATGCACATGTGCTGCAGTCTTATCTGGGACATAAATAACTCAGCAATTTTAGCAAATATTAAATATAAAGGGGCAATTTAATATTATGGGTGAACAGCTTGCATATTAAATTTTATATAAACATGAATCTATCTTTTAGTAGTGGGAATTTGAAAAGCTGAGACAGGCTTATGAAAATGTGGCTTCATCTCCCCCTTGTCTGTACCTTTGAACAGCTGATTTAATTTCAAGAATTTTGGTCATTTTTTCAATCAGTTATGGAGTGGCTTCAGTGTTATTTTTTTTCTGTTCAACATAGATGATAACTTTTTCCTGATCTTGAGAAATTTAGCATTTAGAAATTGTTGTTGCTCCTGAAATAAGATGACAGCTAAGAAGCTATCGAGCTCTGGTGTGACAGCCAATATACTTCTGAAAGTTATTAAAAACAAAATGTTACTCTCTTAACAATGTTTCAGTTTCATGCAGCAACTTTGGCTAATAGAATAGTTTATAAACATTCTTCTGCAGTGTTACACAAAGTCAGAATTATTTCCATGGCAGTCTTCAAAGGATGTTATTGGCTTTATTTGTTTGAACTGATGAAATTTTAGACTCCAAGAGTGAAAAGCTAATATTGGCCTCTAATTTAGAAGGGAGAATTGAGAACTGCTTTGGAAACAGGAGAGGTTTTTCCTGGTGAAAGTTGCCTTCCAAAATCAGAATGTCTGTCTGGCGTTTGGAAGAGGAGCTGTGTCAGAGAGTGTTCAGATGTGCCAGGAAAGAGCAGCTCCATCACCGAGTCACTGCAGCCTTGTGGATCAGTGGGTGAAATCCAGGATAATCCCTGAATGAGCCTGGAGAGGCGCTTACCCTGCTCACTTATTAATGTCATTAATGGGAGGTGAGGAAGCCTGGCCTAGCCCAGGGTCTGAGCTGGGATATGATTCCTCATTCCTGGGGAATAAACCAACCAAAGGCCTTTTTTCACTGGGGATATCATAGAGCCAGCTCCTCTCTGTGGCAGCACAGCCTTTGCCACAGCAGGAACAAGAGCTTAGACCTTGAATGACATTGGTTTAGTCACAAGATGATCCATTTTTCATACTTGATCAAGGGGTCCTTTCCTTCTAGTGTGGCCTTACCTCCTAATCCTGTATTGCCATGAATTCTTAGCTACTTGGCAGTGGATATGCTGTTTGAGGAAGAGGAGATGTGGCTCCTTGTGGTGACAGCCAAGTGTCAGCAGCTCTGTCCTTCCTGAAAGTCAGCAGCAAGGATCTGACAAAAATCAACAAATCTACCAGAGGAGGTTGCTTAATATTTATTTGATATTTGCCACCTCTGGCAATCAAAGTCATGGGTCAGGCTCCTAGAAATGATGAAACTACTTTGGTTTGGTTTCTTAACAATGAAAACCCCACCCATGTATTTTGGAGGCTTTTTCTTTTATTTTTTTTTTCCTGGCCCCCTGGCTCTAGTCACACAGATTTCACATTTCCAAGTACTATTCCCAGGACCAGGAGTAATAGAAATTAGCATGGTGGTGGGGTGGTTGTTTTTGTTCTGGATTTTTTTTTTTTAATGTAAACTGGAATTCTCATACAAGCACAAAACTTTAAGTGCTGAACTTCAGGTGCCAGCTATCATCCTGAGAAGGATTATACAGTTGGGAGAGTTGACATGAATAGAAAATTCCTGATCAAGTTTACTGGAAATTTATTCAAGCTGCTACTACTACTACTTTTTCTTCTTCTTCTTCGTTTTTTTTTTAACTGGGGAACATGAATTATAAATATTTTCAAATTATCCCTGTCAAAGTGGATAGCTAATAAAGCGCTAGACTTGTAGTGTTGTCTAACTTTGCTCTACTTTTCTGTTCATCTGAAATGCCACCTAATTTCACAGATGTACTGAAATCAGTGCGGGAGCTGGCTTTGTTCCAGGTGGGAATTGTTCTCCTCTGCTCAGAAAAGGAGGAGGATGCTTTGTTTTCCCTGCCAGAGTGAAGGGACAATCTGCCCATCACTGCCGTCACCATTTAGGACATCTCCTGCTGTACCCTGACCCCCACCCAGATTATTTTTTGCAGCTGATTTGTGCTGGTGTTCCAGCAAGGTGGATGCTAAGACAATGTTTCTACACACCACTGATAACACTTTAGGTATTGCTGCTGCCCTAAACTGCTGCAAGGTTGGTTCCCTTCTGCCATTGCCATTTTGCTGCATGGATGGAAGCTGCTGGAATGGGTTTTGACCAGCTGCTTTCCCCTGCAGTAGCCACAAGTATATTTGGAGACTGACACACACGTAGACACACCTGGGTTTTCTCCCCTTAATGCCTGAAATCCAAGAAATGAGCAACAACTTGGTGTCTGTTTCCATCTGAGAATGCAAGAGGTGTTTCTCAGAAGCATCAGCTGTGTTGATATTTTGTCAGGCTGCCTCTCAGGGCACTCTGGATACAGGGTTGCTGATCATTGTCCAAAGCACATCTTTAAATCATGGAAAGGCAGATTCTGGCAGTTCTGTGTGTTGAATATAGTGTTGTTCAAGCAGAGGTGAGTGGCACTGGTTGGTTTTGACGTGGTCTTGGGATTGTTTTGAGACAATTTATTTGCCCCTTGATTATTTTGCAAGAGTGCTGAGAATTAGTTTATTTTAATATCACTTAAAAAAATAATATAGACATATAGAGCACTTCTAACAGAATAATTCATATTAACTGTGAACAGTTCTGTTTGTTGGAGAAAGTGACACAGGACACAGTTTAATGGTGTGTACACAGTAAAACTAGAAAACATTAAGAACCAATGAGAAGTACTCATTTAGTATTGTAATAGTACTACACAAAACTCATGTCAAATCCAAAGAAAAATGTTGAGAAATTTTTGTAACCTGGATTGGAAAATAATTCTGATAACCTAGTTTAGGAAGTGCATAGGTTCCTTCAAAGGTAAGCAGTGATACAAGTACAAATTGTGAATTTCTGAAGTGTCATCATCGGTCTTCAGGGTGACCTCACTGTGGCCTTGCAGTGCCTGAGGGGAGCCCACAGGAAAGATGGAGAGAGAGACTCTTTGTAAGGGCCTGGAGTGGCAGTACAGGGGGCAATGGCTTCACATTGACAGAGAGGAGGTTTAGATTGGGTATGAGGAAGAAATTGTTCCCTGTGAGGGTGGGGAGGCCCTGGCACAGGGTGCCCAGAGAAGCTGTGGCTGCCCCTGGATCCCTGGCAGTGTCCAAGGCCAGGCTGGATGGGGCTCTGAGCAACCTGGGATAGCAGAAGGTGTCCCTGCCCATGGCAAAGGGGATGAAACTGGATGAGCTTTAAAGTGTCTTCCAACCCAAACCAGTCTATCATTCTATGATTTTGTGATCTTTACAATAGACAAGGAGGAAGTTGAGGAATCAGTGGAACTGGTGGCAGCTAAAACTGAACAGAAAACTGAAATACAGAAGTGCCTCCTGAGCCAATTTTAAAGCCCTGAGCCAAGAGGTGAAGATTCTGCTCCATCTGATCCAAAGCAGGGCAGGCACTGTACCTGCAGAGCATCCCTTAGCTAGTAAATCAGGTACTGTACTGTTCTGGCCATGAAGTTGAACGTAATAGCAACATGGCAAAAGAGAATAATGTCATGAAATTGGTGTTTAGCCACTTCTTTTATTTTCCATTGTTACCTGTTTCAAATTGCTCGTAAAACGTCAAAGCTCAGTAGTGCTCAGAAGTATGCATCTGGAAATTAAGTGTCTGTTTTGGTAAATATTCACATTAGGGCACTTAGGGGTAATTTTTTTTTTTCTTGCAGAGCATGAGGAGTTCCACACAGAAATCCTGTTAACAAATAATAGGATTTGTGTGCGTAACTCCCTGTGCATCACTTTGAAAGTTTACCCCCTGCAGCATAAGAGTTAGATAATTTTAGTTTTTGAAAATTGTGCTTCTCTGATCTGGTCTTTTCCTACAGTCTGGTATTGATGGTGCACTCATAAATGCTTCAGAATAATCGTGATCAAATCTTACATTGTTTTCTTTTGGTGGTGGAGAACTTGAGTTATTGTGTGTCTCAGTGCTTTGTCTTGTACTGGAGGAAGTCTGAAAGGAAAAATTACAGAGATGCAAACACGACCTGGTTTGTAAGTGCAAAGTTTATATGCACAACTGACAGATATATAAACAATAATATTTGCCCACAGCAAAGACTTGTTCTCTCTCTATATAAATGCATATATACATATCTAGATATCTGATATTTGAACCAAAAAAAAAAAGACATTCAGCAGTTACTAATACTTTATGGCCCAATAGAAAAATTATATAATTACAAAATCAAACTGTGTTTTTCAAAGTGTTTTCTTCTCAGTCTAAGCCTGAATGCCCCAATGCTGAGGTTTTCACTAACCCAAGCAAATTTTCTGTCCTGCTGTATTCCTAGTGGAGACACTTTTTAGAGGTACTGCCAAAAAATCTTTCTCTTAATACGACGTTTTCCTGAGTTTCTTCAGGGTGCAAAATTGGAAAGTTACCAGGTAAAACCTGTGGATTTTTTTTGAGGTGTATCCAGTATTCTTTTCCCTATCCATATTGAAAATGGACTGGCAATAGCAGTTGTTTTGCAATAGGTTGGCACTTAAGCTTGCAGCTTTCTATGGAACCTGGAACTGCAAAGGAAAGAAGAATTAAAAGACTGCTTAAAAAATGAACTCCTTTTTATAACAACTGTAGTTTGTTTTTAAAGAAGGTCATGCTTGTTTTTGTGTTTTGTTTTTTTTTATCTGAACCTGTTAATGCATCTCTGCACGAATTGCAGTCTGGAGTTTATCAGTTAGTATTTGTGACGTAGGCAGTTTGTACTGAGATAAGTGGGATTCCTCCCAGTTTTGTGTAGGATTGAACAATGGCACATTTTAAATGTGGGGTGTCTCTGCCTAATGAAAGACAGCTGAGAGGTGTGGGTGGCCAGCTCTGCTCTCCTAAGAGAACTGTGTCATGAAGTCTGGTGCATATTTTGGGTTGTTTTCTTTCTTTTTAGACTTGGATAAAATGCTTTTGCCTGGCAAAGTGCGTGTCTGCTCCTTCTCCTTCTTAAGTTGCTGGCAAATCTCCTGTTGATTTTAGTGGAAGAACTGGACACCAGCTGGACCCAACTTCATATTTGAAAGTGCTTTTTTCCCTGGGGTGAATAAACGCCCCAGTGTGTGAATAACTCTGCTGTTGGGTGTCATATTTTATTGGTGAAAATATATCACTTTCAACTATCAGTTGGCTATGAAAACGTCTTGTTGCAAAAAGATCAAAACCAAGAAAAAACTCACTCTGTGTAAAAACAAACAAACAACTCCCCAAAACAAACAACTTCCTCCAATTTGTGAGCCCCCTGGAAGTTGCTGGCATCATGAAAACAGAAATTTTCCACTTTGTGGACATAATAGGAGTCAAGACTCCGGGGCTCTCTTCCAAGCCCGTGCTTGTGCAACACCACGCGTGTGGCAGCCGTGGCCTCAGCTGATCCCTTTTGGAGATGGGGAGATTTCTGTGTCATCTTGCATTTCAAGAGCAGGTTGAATCATAATTTTAAGGGTTATAAAACCACACGTGGTGTCTTCACAGAAGCCACTTGCACAAAGCTCCTTCTCCCACTATGTCTTGTCTCCAAGAGAAATAAGGGAACAAAATGGCTGAAAAGCAACAACAACGATGACAAAAACCAAAACCAAAACAAAACAAAACAAAAAAAAAAAAGAAAAAACAACAACAACAACAACAAAAAATCATCATGAAGCCGGCACTCAGACCAAGCAGAAGAGAAATTTCATTTATAAATAATGACAAGAAACATGTAGAAGTAGGTGTCTTTTAAACAGCCTTCATAGAAAGCCAGGCTTCTAACCTCATCTGTATTTACTACAGGAAAAGGTGGCATGATGTCTTCACAGATTATGTGAGATGATGTATTTTTGTCACCCAGGTTGTTCTCCTAATGTAGACCACAAGATCTTCAAATAGTTTCTGTCTGAGAAGCCACCTAGTCGTGGTTTAGTAACTGCCAGCAGTGCAGACTATCACACCTCTTCTTAAGCTGTTCCAATAGCTAAATGCCACTACTGTTATATAAAATAAAAAATAAAATTCATAACCCACAAACTGAATAACCCAGCCGCCTCTACCTCTTTTCTAGCTGAATTTCTCCATTTTCAGCTTCTCACCAGCGTGTCTTGCACCTTTTATCTTTAGACTGAAGTCATCCATTATATCAGATTTCTTATGTAGATAGTCAGAAACTGAGTTCATGCTTAGACTGATAAACTCAGTAGATTGAAAGCCTTGAATTCCTGATGAAAAGGCTTGTTTTATTCCCTAATCACTCTCATGGAGCTTCTCCAAACCTGATCCAATTTGTCAGCATTCTTCTTGAACTGTGGACACCAAGTTGTGATGTGGCATTGCTACAGTAACGTGCCCCAGCCTGTGAATAAGTTGAAGCCTCTCACAAATCCCACAAATCCCACATAACAGCTCTTGTTACCCTTTGCAGAACTCTGGGATTTGGGGAGTTGTCATTGCACTGATTTTTGTCCTAGGCCTTTCATTTTTCCCCAAAGTCATGACCTCCTAGAACAGAATCCTCCATTTTTTTTGTGTGTGTTCTGTATTTTATTGTTATTAAGACATACAGAGGTTTGGACATAATGACACTCATATTGTTTGCTTCTAGTCAGTTTAATAAATGATGCCTAAATTGTCAGTGGTGACTTGACCTCATCCCCCCTTTTTTTGTGTGTCCTTTCCAAACACAATTAATAATTATTTTCTGTATTACTTCATTTCATTAAGGAAAGCCCCAAATGAGGCAAACAGTACATACTTAATGAGTTTGCCCATTAGAAGCCCCAAAATTTGTTTATGATTTCTTGCTTTAAATTACACATTGAATTCTGCCAGTCACTGAGATGTTAAGCCATTTGATAACTATCCTTCTGGGCTTGCTTAATCAAAAATTTTGCCTTACAGGAATGTGTCACACTGCACAATTTATCAGACTTTACCAGAATGATATTTTCATTATTAGCAAAAGCAGAAGATAATCTTCAGAAGTTTCAGGTCTGTTTTGGTGAACCTGTATTGAGGCAATTATTACAACATGACACCAATATTAAAATTGCCATCAGTATATAGTAGCTTCCTTTAATTTTGTGTTAATGGAATGCAAAATCAGCCATTCCTTTGCCTCTCCCAGAACTGATATCAAACTCATGGCAGAGGGCTGGATGTCATTAAAAAGTGTAAGAAGTACTCCCAGGTACTTTTGGAAAAGTGCCATTGCATGTGAGATGTCTCACAGTTCTGTGGGATTTTGTGTCTCTTCCAAACTTTCTGAAAACCTGTATTTGTAGACCAGAGATCTCCAACAGCTGCTCTTTTATACTGCAAAGTTATTCAAATATGAAGATTTAATAAGCCTAGTTTTCATGCCTCTTCCTGCATTAATGCTGAAATATGCTCACAACATCATCCACTGGATCACAGAAATACTGGTTGGATGTAGCTGCCTTTTCTGTGTAATCACTGATAATCTGAGCATTTCCACTTCATTAATTTAATACAGAGTGAGAACCAGAAGAGATCACCAGACCCTCTGGTTCAGCCTCCAGAATGCCATAAGTATAATTCCAATTCCTTAAGAAGTGTGCAGAGTTATTTAAGGCAGGACAGATAAGTTTGGTGGTGTAATAGGGAGAGCTGGTGCCAGTGCAGGTATCCAGGATAATCCTCAGGTACCTTTCTCAGCCATTGCTCCCTGGCACATCCTCATGAGGAACCAGCCTTTTGCATGCTCACAGAAGGCAAGTGAATAAACCATTGTATTAAGGCATTTAAATCAAGTTTAAAGACCAACGAGTATAATGAAATAGGGACTGAGAAAACGTAATTTGTTTGTGTCTACATGTTCCTACTGGAATAATTATTCCCTATTGGAAACTTTTGCCTGTCAATCCCCAGCTATTTAAAACTGCAACAACAATATCCAGTTGTTGCTTTCTTGTGTCCTCAGTCTTTATCCTAGCTTTTGTTAGGGACAATGCAGTGGTATTCATCAGCAACAATAAGACTGTTATGTTTCATTGTGTTTTTTCCAAAGCTATACAATGTTCTAGCCATTATGGAAGGGTTGCATTCAGCTGAGTGATGTTTACATGTCACTTCCATACCCTAATAAGAGATATAAAAGGAAGTGTATTGTAGCCAGCGGGGGACAGAGTCAGCTTGGAAGGCCGGGACTTCTGCCTCGTGTAGAAACGTGGCTGGGAAAGATAGCACTGCACTGCCTGGTGGGCTTTTATTTTTGGCCTCTGCTTTAGTGCCACGAGTGTCAGTAGGAGCTGCAGCAAACTGCTTATTCGTGCTGCTGCTGTGATCATTTGCTTTTGGGCAGTCTTAACTTTGTGGCTGTGCTAAGTTAGGAATCCCTTTCCAAGGACATCAATGGCGTGGCTGTGTCGCTTGTCCTGGCAGCCGCCGCTCTCATCCGTGTGATGGGGCTGTTCTTGGCTGTGTTTGTTGGCATTCCCATAAAATCATTCCCACACACCCACGCCAGTGGGATCAGCACTTTTTCTGGAAGCTGGGTCTTTCCAGCTTTTTCTAGGATGGTGCCTCACAGTCACATGCTGGAGGTGACGGGTGTCTCTGGTGCATTCCTCGGGCATTTCTCCGTGCATTTCTCAGCCCCAATTCCTGTGGCTGGGCTCTTCTGCCCTTTGTAGTGGTAGCTCGTTTCACAAGACTCATGGAAGTCACATGGCTGCCTGAGGTCATCACAGAGAGGATGAAGATCCTGAGATTGCAAATATGTGGGTTGAGCCTGGGGGTGCATCTCTGGCACAGCTGTCAGGCACAGCAGAGGTTCCACCACATTTCTACTTTTCAGACACGGCATCCTTGACTCTTGGCACTTTGGCTTCTGGGAACTATAACTGTTTCTAGATTCATGGGAAGCTGAGAGAGAGCAGGAATCCTAATAATTAAGACTTCTTGGAAGAAGAAATGAAATCAGTTCCTTAGCTTGGATTGGTGGAGCAGGATTCCCCTCTCTGTAGCCAGCTGGAGAAACATCTTCATATCCCCTGGTGTCTTTGAAGGTAACAAGGCAGGAGGAAGATCTGAGATGTGCTAGTAGTTACTTGCTGCCAGGTAATCAGACTCCAGTGCTAAATCACTCAGTTTATTAGTCAAAAGCTGTTTTATGGTTTGACAAAATAAGGGCTTTTTTGGTTGAACAATAAAGCTTGTGACCACAGGTAGTATTCTTAACTATATATAGATGGCTTTTGGTGTTTCTTCCCGTGACTGCACTGTCACTGTTTATATAATTTACCATTAGTCATCAACAGACTGCATAGGTTGCTGGTTGAGGAGGTTGACTCAAGCTGAGTGCTTAGTCAAGTGCTATGGCAAATGCCAGCCTTTCTGATGAAAAGATCGTGTCTCAAGGTGGTGCCCGTGCTGGATTGGGTCCTTGTCAGGAGTAAGGAAGGGTTTCTGCTCTGTGATCCCATTTATGCAACACTGTTTTATGATTCTGTTATATATATCCCTGAGAAACCTTGAAAAGGGACTTAAGCCTTTTTCTCAGTCCGTGTTTATCGGTTCTGGTGGGAACCTTTTTCCCATCAATAATATGTTTTTCTTCTTTAGGAGATGAGGAAAATGAGGTTCACTTTGCTGTGAGACAGTGGATTTTGGTCCCAGCTAGAGATGGGATGTTGAGGAGGAGGAGCTGGTGCTCTTACCTATCTTAAAATTGCTTTTGAGCTTTGTTACTGTGTCTTGTCCATTACTAAATCACTCCAGGTTAAATCCCATCACAACCAGGCTGGGAAGGAATCTGTCTCTGTGTGAGTTCCTCAGAGACTTCTGGTTCTTTGCCTTCCTCTGTAGTGCAGAGCACACTGGATTAAGCTCACCTGGAAAATCTACCCTGTAAATTCCCTGCATGTGACGCTTCTTCTTTTTCTTGCAGCCATTGTATTTATGGCTTTTGATATTTTACTGTAGGCCTTGTACTTGCCTTGGCTCTGAGGGAATTCTGTACAGACTATTCTCAAATGAAAATACAAAAATGTGAGAATGGCTGGTTGGTGTTGTTAGGAGACACACAAAATCCTGCATTTTGGCACTTGTTTCAGATGGACAAGGCCATTGTCTTCAAGGCCCATGGTGCAGTGAAGCCCCACTGTGGTGGGTGGTTGCCACTGGAAATGTTGCCAAGTTAACAGAGAAGTGGGAGTGTGAGAGTGCCTGGTACTTGCTTCCCCACTGCCTGCTGTCTGTGGTGGCCACAGAGATGTTTTGATTGAATAGTTGACTGCTGCACTAATGTGGAGGCACTGGTGAGCTGCTGAATGCTGAGAATGCTTCTAGTGCACGCATTTTTTAGATTTTTTTTCATTAAAACCAGTAGTTTAGTAAAAGTAGAGAAAGAAATTGTTCAGTTTTACTGCCAGACTCTTGAAATGACCAATTTTCCCCTTCTGCAGTGAGAATTGGAGACGTGACTTCTTCCCCTTTATGAAATATGAGGTTACACATACGCCTACAGTTGTTGTGTCACCTTCTGCCTCTGTAAAGCTGGGTGTTGACTGCAGGTGTTCTGTGGAGACTGAAGGCAAAATAAAAATGCCAAGTAACTGGTACCCCTGACTCTCAATCCAGCATGCCTTGTGTTGCAGAACATAAGTAAAATGAAAGGGAAGATCTTCAGAGAGCTGCATGCAAATTCTGACTGGTTGTGGTTTTGGAAGTCAGGGAACAAGGCAATACAGAGAATGCTTTTTAAGCTGTTCTATCAAATGTCATATCTCTGTTTTAATATTTTATGTGATGTGGCTTCTTTCAGATGATCAGCTGGATTATCTGAGATCAGAGAAAAGGGAGTGGTACTACTGAGCTGCAGAAAATAGGAAGAAAGTGCTGCCATGGCAGGGTAGGGCACAGACACACTGACTGCAGAACACGGGCTATTTGTGGAGCTTGTTTCAATAGACACATCTCACAGACAGCCAGTCAGAATTACTGAGGTGGAGGTGTTTTATTTATAATCAATAAGTTTAAAACAAACTTCAAAAAAAAGTTTATGCAACACTATTTTAGAATTTTTTCCCCTGGGATTTGTTAGATAAGACCATTAGATGTTTGTTTTCTGGACAATTTTCCTATTTGTGTGCTTACTAATTAAATGGAAAGACCTACTAAATTATGTATCTGTGTTAAACAGCTTGCTTTTCAAACAAAGGAGATTGGCCACAACTCTCATTTCTTCTATTTTTATCTTTCTCTTAAAGGGCAACACTTTAAGGAAAATCCTCCTGTATCGGTACTTTAAAGGGGAATATGGAAGTGGAATGAATGGGCCCCTGTCTGCCAGCTACAGCAAAACTGCACAAGTGGGAGGTAAATCAACTCACATCATTTCAAGAGAGCAAAATTAGCAGCACCATTTTTTTCTAATAGGCACATTGGACATGCTCCAGGCATTCAGTTGGTAAATAAATCAAGCATGTTCTGTAAGCACTTAGAAGAGAGGTAGTATCAGACTCTTCCTGTTTTTAAGTTGCACACACTTGTCTGAGGTTGTGCATTTGGAGGTACCAAAGTAGGTACCAGTAAATCTCCATCCAGAAATTCAGCAAAGCATAAAACTTTTGAAGAGAGATGATGCTGTTTCTGGGAACTAAAAAAATTTTTGATAAAAATTTCCTTTCTTGATATATGGAAAAGAAAAGATCCAAGGAAAAGCTTCTCACAAAAATACTGGTTAGACAACAGAACAGATTTTCCTGAGAGGTTGTAGAATGTGTCAGTTCTTGTTACAGCTTTCCTGGACAAGACTCTGATGAACCTGTCCTATCTTCCTGTGAGCAGGAAGTTTCAGCAGATGATCTCTGTAGGTCCATTATAACCTAATTTTTTGTATCATTCTGCTGTAGAAGACACAGTAAATTAGCAGGGTGGTTTCTAGGAAAACCCATAATAATGAGTGTCATAGGAAATGAGGCAGGAACTAGGTACAGAGCCAGGTCAGAACTGCATTTTGCATTTTCAGTGCACACTGCAGGCATGCCCAGATTTGTCAGCTTTTGCAGATGTTACCCAGCTGTTCCTTCTTAACTGTTTCAGTGCAGACACTGGAAATCCTTACAGTTTAAATATCCTATATGCCAAATTTCGCTCTCCAACAAACAAGAGACTAAAGTTTTACTATTTTTTTAGTTTTCTCTAAAATGTGTGTGTGCGTATGGCTTCATCACAAAGTCTGAAGCATTTTAATCAGTTTAATCAAAGTAGTACTGGCTGATTAAAGCAGTACTGTATTTTTACTAATGAAGTAGGCACAGTTACATCTTTAGAGAAGTAAGTATAGCAAGGAAAATGATAATCTGTGATAATAAAAGGTGGTTGATTTAATGAGCTAATACAATTTAGCAAAATTTCTTCAACCCACACCTTTAATTTGGATCAACTCAAGGCTGTGTTCTTAAAGAACGTCATGATAATGATGATGATGATAATGATGATGATGATCTAGGAGTTGGCAAAAGCATTTGGCTGGAAGGTCAGACCCATAACCAGGGTGGATTTACCAGGACACAATTTTTGTATAAATTAGACCTGAGATTGAAGAGCAGATTTCAAAGTGGTCTCTGAGCACTGACCCTACTCACAGTTTAGTGTATGCTGCAGTGGAATTAAAAAAGGGTTTCAGTGAACAGATCAGTGTAATTTCCAACTTATTTATTGTCTGAATATCCTGACAGAACAATGGCTTGGGGATTTGTTTTATTTCTTATTCTTAGAGCCCAACATTGCAGTTTCATTCAACAATCTTGCTTTTATCGAGGGGAATTTTGCCTGACAGAGCTTCAAAATTAAATTGATGACGTTGCTATTGTGTGCTTTATCACTACTAATAGGCTCATTTTCATGTATGTATGTGAAGCAAACATATTTTATTTGTGTCTTTGTGTATTTGTCTAACTTGCAGGTGGATTTTCAGGACAAGATGCAGATAAGTCTGGGGTGACCATGTTTGATATCCAGTGCCTCCTGGACAAAGAAGGAGCCTCAGAACTGGTCATAGATGTGATAGTGAACACCAGAAATGACAGGATTTTCTCAGAAGGCATTTTGCTTGGGATTGCACTGCTTGAGGGTGGGAACACGCAAACACAGGTACTTATTTAATCTGCTTATTCACATATTGATTCTCAAGTGCCTGTGGTCTGCAGACAAATAAAGTGAACCTTTTTGCTGTGAGTTCTGTGAAAAGTTTGTCACTAGAATATGTACCACAGTAATACAAATGTAAATATGCCCTATTACTATGCAGGAGCTCTTCAGTAGAAGAAAATATTTTTCAGCTGTCCCTTTCTGTGTAGTACCATGCTGCTTTTAATCTGGTCATTGCCATGTGAGCATCATCCCCAGTTATTTTATGTCACTCTTTGTAAAACTGAAAATTATAATACTTCTAAGTTTATAATGACAAATTATTTTCTGGAAACCTTCAGAGGCATTTATCAAAATCTTCAAAGAGAAAAAGAACTGGTCATTTGGGAAGACCAGTATCCCAGTTCATAGAAAGTGTCTGCTTTAAACTATGGATTCTATTTTTTTGTTGTGAGTTACATCCCTCTCACCCAGATTTAGCCAAATTAGACAACTGAGGGAAGAGAGAGAATTCACATGATGAGGGAAGGCTGGGAGAATTGGGATTGTTTGTAAACTATTGCAAATGGTACTCTTGACAGGTATACTAAGGGACTGGAATTAATAACCTAAAATATTATTTAATATTAACCTCTGTCTGTAGCACAAAAAAAAAGAATATAATCCAAGTTATAATATTGCATATTAGATGTTCTATGCTTCCTCTTGTTATATAATAAGTTACTTTTCAGTGCTATTTGTAGATGGAATACCATGACTCTAGTAAGCCTGGAGAAATGGAGAGTGTCACAAAGTAATTTAACTTCAAGTACAATATTGTGACATTTAAAAGACTGCAAATAGCACTGTTCACCATTTTAGCCAAATTTTAAAACATTATCATCAATCTTTGTTACCAGCCTTATATATCACTGTGTGAAAGAACTGGTCAGGCAGTGACCAACATTTTTTCTTTGTAAGTGAAGTAATTAGTCATCATTTGTTTCACAAAAAAAAATAGTGTATTTTTTGTATTTCTTCTTCCTTAGAAGATTGATATCAAAAGAATTTTTTTTTTTTTTGCAGTATTCGACTTACCAACAGCTAAAGGAGCAGAAAAAGTCAGAAAGGTTCTTTAAAGTGCTGTATGATCGCATGAAAGCTGCTCAGCAGGAGATCAGATCCACAGTGACAGTGAACACCATTGATTTGGGGAGCAAAAAGAAAGAGGATGACAGCGACCTCACCATATCTGTTCCCAAAAAGAGAGGTAAGGAGGGCAGCCCTGGGAAAGAGGGCGTGGTATGGACACTGCATGTGCTGCACCACTGGTGCTCTGCTGAGTTGTCAATAAGCTTTAATATTAATCACTGCCAATTTGCATCTTTTGCCTGTTTTTCTCTGCATTACAGTCCATCTCAGGTTGGCTACAAGGAACCAGCTTTAATGAAATCAGTGAAGCTCTAACAGTTTGCATCAATAAAAGATATAGAACTGTATTTTTAGAGGAGCAGAAGCAGAGGCTGCTGCTAATGGGGACATTTCACAAGAGCAAGCACAGGAACTGACTTCCCACCCTGTGGTCTTCCCATTGTTCTCATCATTTATTGTATATGGGAGAGAAATAGTAGGGCTTTTTGTGTTAATGTTCTGTTTCACTCTGGTTTGTGGTTTATTTGGAACGTGCTATCCCTGCATGAATGGTGCTTTGATATTCTTTGTGAGTTGCCTAGAGGTCTTTGAAAAGTTAGGCACCAACAAAGAAAAAGTTGCATTCATTATTATTGTTTTCTTATTGTTTAATCAAATGGGGAGGAAGACTTTCAAAAATGAAGGAAAATTATCTTCTTTTCAGTTAAGGATTCAAACTTGCATCTGAAAGAGGGAATGAAAGGGCAGTTAACAGAAGCATCTTCTGCAACCTCCAAGGCTTACTCTGTGTACAGAAGAGAAATGGACCCAGAAATAGATCTGATGGGCTCAGGAACAGATGCTGCAAATGCAGAAGAGAAGTCTGCAGAAGAAGCAATCATGAGCCCTGCCATTGCAATCATGCAGCCAATACTGAGATTCCTTCAGCTGCTGTGTGAGAACCACAACCGAGAGCTCCAGGTAAAGTGTTTAGAGCTGAGCTTTTATAGGGGTGTTATTAGAGGGGCTGCACCTTCATAAGCAGAGAAAAACATACCTGTGCCTGGCTCCTGTTACAGAATAGGGGTGTCTGAAACGTTGGGCTTTTTAGGTTCAAGGGATAAAATAACCCTTTTCAAGAACCACTTGGGTGCTGTGGTAGAGGAGGGCATGTTTACATCCTCAGAACTGCTTGGAGATCTCAGCACAGCCACATGGAACTGAGAAGGGTCTAAATGTCCTTGTTAGTAAGGTTCCTGTGCACAACTGCTGGATCACTTACCACAGAGTTGAAGAGTACAGGAGGTTTCTGTGTACTGCCCTTTTCCCAAAGTATTACAATTGAAGGCTTTAAGATGCTCTGTGTGTCCCTGCTATCAGTTCTTTTGGTAGAAATTACTGTCCCCATAGCAACCTCTGCAAGATGTATTTTCTGCAAATATACCTCAGTGCTGTGGCCAGGAGTTTCCCTTCCAGCAGAGGCTGGGGTGGTTTGAGCTGAGCTCCTGATCTGCCAAGGACCAGCCATAATGTGCCACCAGACCTGCTCAGCTGTGGGGCAACAGCTTCCTAGAGAAGGGCTGTAATGGGTGGATGGGAGCAGGTATGGAGGACATAGAGAAGACATTTAAGGCCAGTGCAGATGTTTGCCAAGTTCACTTTCCTAAGCCCTCCTTGCCCTATGATTTAATCAGACAGGAGTTCTCAACTCTTGAATTAAGGCCTAATAGATTTCCTATAGTAGTGCAGTGTACTTCAGTACCTGAGACACAGTGGTCATATGGTCATAAATTGTATCCTTCAATGTTTTAATGAAAGAAGACTTTGTTTGCCTTGACTCTCTTCCTTTTCTTTTTCTCTTTTTTTTTTTTTTTTTTCTTCATTTCCTCCATCCACCAGAATTTTTTAAGACATCAAAACAATAAAACAAATTACAACCTGGTTTGTGAGACCCTTCAGTTTTTGGACTGCATCTGTGGGAGCACCACAGGTGGGCTGGGCTTGTTGGGGCTTTACATCAACGAGAGGAACGTGGCTCTTGTCAACCAGACACTGGAAAGCCTGACTGAATATTGCCAGGGCCCGTGCCATGAAAACCAGGTAGGGCTCAAGAACTTCTGGATGCAGAAGGCTGTACCTGAATGTTGCTGTCTGGGTGCTTATCACAAACCTTGCAGTATTCCTGATAACATAAATTCACTTGGAGTTGCTGTGATTAGATTTAACACGCTTTGAGCTTTCCTGAGCGACTCTTTTAAGTGAGAACTCAAACCAGACTCTTCCTGTAGTACCTCTTCTTGCTCTGAGGGTTTGCAGTCCTTTTGGAGAGAGTTCCATGTTTTATGTTGCAGTGTCCATGGCTTGAGCCTCACTTTGTGAGACTGGATTTGGAGTCACAGTTTTGGAAGTGCATTGCAAACACAGACTGTATTCTTCATTTTCACACATTTTGCCCTTGCTGGTGTTTATAGACATTGCTAACCTTTATTTTCTTATTTCACATAACTGCCACAAAGTTTAACTTGCCATCCTGCCATACACCTAGCAGCATCTTTAATTATGGTGTCAGTGGTGAAATGGATGAGACTAAAGACCACACTTCTGATCTCCTGTGCCTTGCTCACTGCAGACGTCTGAAGTCACACAGCTGTGACTTTTGGTAAAAGTCTCTTTAGTGCCATGCTGAAGAAGTGTAGAAAGGTAAAAGATTTGGTTAAATGCTGCCATATTTGATCTGAAGAGAACTGCAGGAAAGTTGTCATGGTGGGTGAAACTGCAGAATTTTTGCTGTGGATTAGCAGTGGGAAAATTATGGTGAGCAAAATTACAGAAGTAGTCTGTTCTCTATGCTAGAAATAGCTAAAGAAATACATGCAATATTAATGCTTCTTCATTAATGTGCACCAATGAAATGTAAAGTGATATTACTACCATTGCTGGTATCAGGTGTCTTTACTTAATATTTTAAAATCAAACAAAAAATCCTTTAGTGGACTAAATTTTGAACACTCATATTCAATCCACTTATGAATAGGAAAAACAGCTGTAAAAAAAAAGTATAGTTACAGGACTGGAGATAAAAAGAAATGTTACAAGTTAACATGTTCTTCAACAAATTTAGGTGAGAAGCACTGGAGAAACACTGATGTGGAATGATGAATCACATTTTATTACTTAGACCTATCTGCTGGGAAGTCAGTCAGGATTTGAGTTACACTTGCTTGTACCAATTGCAAGTCTAATTCCATGTCTTTCAGGGGCAAATGCTCCACGCTGTCATTGTCATTTTCCACCCCTCTCTGTCTTTCTGGAGGACTTTTCCTTTCCTATTGTCCTAGAAACCTGCCAGAGGAAAAAGTGCCATAGGCTCCTGTACATCCCTGACTGTTCTGCACACGGCCTAGAAGGTCCAGAACTCCAGCTGTAAAGGCATTTGGGAATTTACCACTGGCCACAAATACAGTTTGGAGTTCCACATCCAGAAATACCCTTCTTGTGCAGGACATGTCCAGATGCATGGAGAGAGCCTTGATCTCCATGAACACTTAGTGCTGGAACAGCAATATTAATGCTGGCTGCTGAGGGCAGGGGAGGAATCTGAGCAGGCAGATTTGGGTTGTGCCTGCAGTCGAGCTTGTCTTTTATGACTGAGGCTGGCATGTGCTCAGCTGAATCTGGCAGTGCTCCTGAGGGCTGCTGTCTGTAACTTGTGCCACTTGGTGCCAAGCCCTGCAGGATTCACTGGGAGCAGATTTTAGCTTGCACCACCTTTTTTCCAGTTGGGCATTTCACTGCTGGCAGTGTTTGGGTTAGCTCTGCACACACAAGTCTCCCCCAGCACTTCTTGTGGTGTGTTTTAAGGCTGTTCTTCTTTGGCTGAAAGGTTCATTGCTGTTGCAAGGTGTTTTAAGTTCTGGGTCCTTCTTTTGGAAATTTGCTGATGTGGATATTCTCTCCCTCCCTCTGGCTGTATCATCTCCCTCTTTCCCCTGTTCCTCCCCTCCCTCTGTCCCCATTCCCTTCTCTTCTCTTATTTTGCAGACATGCATAGCCACCCATGAGTCTAATGGGATTGATATTATAATTGCTCTCATCTTGAATGACATAAACCCTCTTGGCAAATACTGCATGGACTTGGTGCTTCAGCTCAAGGTACAGTATATGTAAATTTGTTTATTTGTATCTGGGTAACAACAGAAGACATACCTATGTGAGAGCTCTAGGCAGCCTGACATTTACTTAATCTTACCATAGCATAATATACTCAGAAGCCTTGGGAAAAAAAGCTTGCTAATGAGTTCATCTCAGCTTCTGAATCCTTATCAGGCCCTCTGCCACAGGCCTTTTGACCCACTGCTGTGTTTGGGACTATGTCCTCAGCTTTTTTTAAAAAAAAATTCCTATCAATCAGGCATGACACAGCTAGCATGAAAAGTCTGTGTTGTGGATGTAAAATCTCTCAGGATTGATAAATAGCCACGCTGTACAGGCATGCAACAAGTCAGGCATTCTCTCTAAATACCAAACTCTTAAAAATTATTTGGGAAGGAAATGCTGTGAAAAAGAATAATACATCAGATGACCTGCAGTGTCAAATAACGTTGAAAACAAGGTTCAAGCAAATTGTGCTTTATTTCCCTTCTCAGTGTCCTCTGAGACAAACACAAAGTTTAGAGTGTGAGGGCACAGCCTAGAGCAGGAGGGTTTGTAATGTAATTTTGTTCTGTATTCTGGGGAGAGTTGGACAGGCTCATAGATAAGTTTCTCCTGCCTGTGTGCCAGTGCATCCAGAGGGGAGCTCTGCAGCTGTGCTGTCTGCCAAGCAGGGTAGGATCTGTCCAGGAGAAGCCCTGGGTTATTGCCTTTTCTTGCCTCCCAAATTAAGTATTTCCATTGCAGATGGTCTGTTTCCTCCCCAAACCAGCAAATACTTTGTGGTAGCTGCATTGCATCATATTGGCAACATTGTACATGTCTAATAAAATAATTAATATAGCTATATATCATGTACAATGAAACATTGAATCAACAGTGCCTTACATATGATTTTAATAACCGTAATTACATTTTTGAATGGCAATGTAATTCAGGCCCCCCTCTAGCAAAACACTTAGGCAGACATTTAACTTTGAACATGCAGACAGTTCTTTTGAAGTCCAAATTTCAGTCTCTGTAAAGATGTAGCTGCGTTCACTCCAGTGCCATTTTGATTTGCCATTGTCATGAGGCTAGTAAATGCTTGCAGAACAGCTTTTCTGTGTAGTAACCAAAAATGGAGTTTAGAGACAGCTCTGCAAGGACCAGTGTGACCCTGTTCACAGGAGGCTGGCTGTGCTCAGACTCCCTCCATTAGCAAAAATTGTGGTGAATGATAGCAGAGGCTCCAATTGTGGAAGTGATTCAGATTTTGCAGAATCACAGAGTCATTTGTTTTAGTAGGGATGTCTCGAGATCATCTTGTCCAAGCTCCCTGCTCAAGCAGGGTCAGCTAGAGCAGGTTTCCCAGGACCATGTCTGGCTGAATATCTCCACAACTGGAGACTCCACAACCATTTGGGGCAGCCTATCCCTCTGTTTGATCCCTCTCACAGTATAAAAGTGTTTTCTTGTGTTTAGATAGAATTTCATGGATATTTTGTTTTGTCTCTTGCCCTCTCACTGGACACTGCTGAGAGGGGTCTGGCATCCTCTTCCACCTTTCTTCCCACCAAGTATTTATACACATTGATAAGATCCATCTAAGCCATCTGTAGTCCAGGCTGAACAGTCACAACTTTCAGTGGCTTCTTATATGAAAAGTGCTCCATTCCCTTCATCATTTTTATGGTTTTTTGCTGGACTCATTCTGTTATGTCCATATTGTTGTACTGGAACTGGACACATTGCTGGGCAAGATGTGATCTCAAGGATTGGATCCAAATTAAGAAGCTACTGGTTTTGATTTTGAGTGGCAACACATTGAAATAATAAAGCAATAAGTTTACCAAGTAATGTTTAACATTGACAGTCTGTCAAGTGTTCATAGGCAACTTTGAAGTTGCAAATACATAGATTTTGCAGTGAAAATACAGGATTCAAAGTATACATTTACAGCTACTAACAAGCTCAGACACTGGTTTCAGGGAGCATTGTATGCTGAACTTAAGCCCCCCAACAAAAGGAAAAGCAATGCAGAGTTATATTTTCCCATGCCATCTTAGTTTAGCTTGTTTTGCACATAATTTTTGATGTGGTATTTAATTACATCTTCATGGATTATATTTTCCAGTGGACTCCTGAATCATGTAGTGAGCAGAGCAGACAGTGTTCACTGAGTGCACAGATGGCCAATGTTCTATTCTGCCTCTTTTTATTTGGAGTGTGACCCCCTGGCCTTCCTTACTGGCCAGTGTGTCAGCCCTGGTACACAGTGAGACCTCAATATTTGCCACGTCTGGGACAGGATGAAGAGACACTGTCACTCTAAGGGTAGAGAGATTCTTATAAAACTGTCTTCTTTTTTTTTCCTCATAGATGTGTCTAGTTTCTTCACTCATTAATTTAGTTTTCCAAAACTTTTATCAGGAGATGAGATGGGAGCCCAGGTAAAGGTGAAATGAAGAGGAGCAGTGCTTTGGGCTGTCCTGTTTTTTAGCACCTGGAAACTGATTTTTCACAGTACTAATGTGTTATGAACTTTGTGCTGTATTTTCCAAGGGATGGACCTATTTTCCACACTGACGTCTGGGATTAGAAATCAGATCCTAGGGTCTCCAAATGTGCAGAAAGTGAGGAATAAGTAGTCAAAAAACCATCTCAAATGCCTGCTGTAATTCTAGACCATGGCATGGCACTTTGCTGAGTCAGTAGCAAGAAGCTGGCTGTTGCTGACACAAAGTCCTACCTACTCTCTACCTTTTGAAGCTTCCTGGGTGCTGCAGCAGCTCCTGTCCATCCCCAGGGTTGTCTGCACTGGGAAATATCTTCACAGTCCTCCTCACCCATGAGTGAGTGGACTGATGCCTTCCTCCTGTTTCCTCCCTTTCCTTACCAAGCTGCCTGGGAGCCTGTCACAGCCTCCTCCTGGGTTTGAGATCCTGCCAATGCTACCACAGCTGACTTGGTCACCACTGTAAGGGAGAACTGCAGCAGAAAAGGAAGCATCCTGCTTTTCAGAGGAGCATCCTGCTTTTCAGAGCAGCATCCTGTTAGGAATCCTCATCAGACTGCTGTCCTCTCCCTCCCTCTGTTCTCATTCACTGTACACATTAAACTTCTGCAGTGTTGGCTGCAAGGTAAAGAATCTGACTAGACCATGGATGGCCCTGATGTGATTTGGAAGCAAAAGGAAAGGGACATGGCAAAATTCACATGGAGTGCTGTTCTGTTTGAGCCAGTCCCAGTTAGGTCTTCTCATCTGTTGTTCTTTGTCCTTATCTCATTCCTGTGTTGGCAAACCCAGGCTCCTCTGTCCTGGCTTCTCTCTCAACTCCCAGTCTCTTCTCCCAGAAGTTTCTAATTCCCCAGTTATGTACAAGTCTTCATTCTAATCTATTCTCTTGCCATTTACCTTCAGTCTCATCCTTCAGTCCTCCAGTGAGAGGTGTTCAATCCTCAGCCTAGAACAGCCCTGAGCAAGCTGCTTTGAGCAGGGGCTGGACTGCTGGAACCTTAGGCCAGAGGGCAGCCTTTAGTGAATGCTGTTATGATCCAACCTGCACAGCTTTGTGATTCTGTGCTCACCAAGGTAACCCCTTTGGGCTTTTAGCTGCGAAATTAGTGTGTTTCTGCTCTATAGTACTCAAATTGTAATTTACAAAATGTTTTTGACTTGGACAAGTTTGGCTGGGAGACTACAACTTGTATGATTGTTCTCTTGGCCTCATATTTTCAGCTCTATCATCAAAACTTGGAGATACAAAGGCTGCTTAAAACACAAGTTGCTTGAACACGTAGGGAATAATATATTTCTTTTTGCCCCGGTCCCAAAAGCAGCTGAACCCTTTTCCTCTGAAACTGCCCATGCCAATTTTCTGAGGCACACCCTCACTGGAGAAATTTCAGCTGGAATTGTTGATAATGGCAAGAAGCAGCGGAGAACGAGGTTGTAGGGTGGGTTGGCAGTTTTCCTGGCCCTTACCTCTTCCCTTGGGACTGCCTCCTGGTTCCAAGCTGAGTCTGTAACGGGGGGTGATGAGGGGATGCTGTGACAGGTCAGCCAAGGCAACCCTGCTCTGCCAGAAAGCAGCCAGACCTCCAGAACCATTCCTCCTGTCCACTTCACCACAGCTGATTGATCTGGAAGACAGACAGATCTCTGAAGTCTGAGGCACCACTGGGCTACTGCTGCGAAATCTCATGCTGTGTAATCCTGAGGAGAGGTCTTGGTGAAAAGCAGCCAGTTGAAAAAGCAAAGGTTGTCTTTATATATTCCTCTGGGAATATTTAGTAGTGAAACAAAATCTCAGGAGCCTATGAAAATTGGTTTTTTTACAGCCTTTCAAATAATAACCAGTTGGACTTCGTACAAACCAAAGGGGAAGGAAACCTGCCTGAATGATAAAACCTTTTTGTGTAATATGTTTTGTAATTACCTATGTTGAGTCTCAGAAAGCCAAGGCAAAAATTGCTAGGTGGGCAATAAGGAAAGGAAATGAACTGAGTTTCTTGTGCGCAGTCTGCAGCAGCACTCTGTATTCAAGTCAAATATTTTTCAGTGTTTAAAATTTTCTTTCCAATATACCATGCAGAGTTAGTGTTACAGTATGCTGACATAAAAAAAAAACCCTATTAAATATGTCAGTAAAATAAAAGATGCAAGTGGTTGAAAATCTTACCCACTAAAAAAGTAGTCCTGGTAATCTCAATTAAAACAAATGCAAGGGTCATTAATCCATGAAAGAGATTTAAAATGTGCATTAATTTGGTTTTGTATCTCTAGAACAATGCCTCCAAGCTTTTGCTGGCTATTATGGAAAGCAGGCAAGACAGTGAGAATGCGGAAAGAATCCTTTTCAACATGAGACCAAGAGAACTGGTGAGAAAACTTGTGAATATTCATAAATCTTTTGGCTGAAAAAAAAATCTGTCATTAAAACATTTTTAAAATGATCTGTATCTAAGCTGAGAAGTGTTGGCAGCGTATGGTGGCACAATGTATCAGGGTAGTACTAATTCACAGAAAGTACTTTAAAAGGATCAAGCATGCATGATTTCAGTCTTTACGACTTCATTATTTTTATCCATTCCAAGCACTTTTCTGTAATTGTTTCCTAACTAAATTATCATATTCTGGTAGACTGTCTTCAAGTGCAGTTTGTCAGGGGCTGGCAAATTAAGCTTGTACAGTTTGTGAAGTGGTGCTAACAGAAATGTGTGTGTAGACATAGAATATATTTAATATACATGTATGTTATGTATTTATGTCTCATGAACAAAGAGACTTCCAAGCAGCTGATGCCATGTTTAGGAACAACACTCATGTTTGTGGAAATTTGGAGAAGTAATAATTTCCAATGTGACTTGACTATGTGTAACAATAGAGATTGAGAGATCTGGGAATTCTTGAGGGATTCTGGGGAACTATCTGGGGGCATCACCCCTCAGGCAGAGCCCAGTGCCTGCTGGTGTCAGGGAATCATCACCAAGGTGGCATCTCAGCAGGATGAGGCCATCCCTAGGGTACAACTGCAGGATCAGGGCTTGTGTGGGGAACCTTATGGTGGTCCTGTAAGAGGCTTTTGGATATTTGGAATTTCCCCAGCACCCTGTCCAGATCTTCCTTTCCTTTTTGGTTTAGGTGTGATTTATTTCTGTGAAATCATCTTACTGCCTGCTCTGGCCAGAGGAAGATCATGGCTGCACTCTAAGTGCTGCACAACTCCCCCTGCCATATCTAGGCCAGTCTTTAGAAGCATTTGTGAAAATACCTGCTCACAAAGGCTCAGCATTCCAGTTCCTTTCTCAGGGTTGCTGATGAAAAATGTAGTGGTTTGGAGCTTCATAAACCCTTCAAGCTTGTCTTTATTCAGAAAGTGTTTCTTGGGCTGCTCGCTGTTCTTGCAGAGCTGCAGGGCACCCATCCAGGCTGGAGCTGAACAAAGTGCCTGTGTTCAAACACAGTGTGTTTTTTCCCCAAGAACCACGTTTATTTCATCTCTCCCTGGCTGGGTTTGTGTTGCAGGTGGATGTGATGAAGAATGCCTACAACCAAGGTCTGGAATGTGACCACGAGGAGGAGAATGGAGATGATGGCATCTCCCCAAAAGATGTTGGCCATAATATCTATATTTTGGCACATCAGGTATGTCTTACTTGTTTTGTGACAGCTTCCAGAAAAGCCTTATGTGGTTAAACTCCACATTGTCACGTGTGGAGTGATGCACTTCACTGGCAAGAGAGAAGTAACAATTTGTTTCTTGATAAAAAAACTAAAGTTTGATAGCAAATGTGAGAGTGGGTTAATAAGATTCAAGGCAAGGCAGCCTTGGTTGTTTCCTGCATACAGTAATTGTTTCTGCAGATTGTTTGTTTACAGCCAAAACTGTCAGAGAGACCCTCCTGTTGAGTCATGATGTTAAGGAAGGATCCCCTTGCATTCTAAACTCCTTCTCAGAGGGGAGTTTAGCTGCAGCTGGATCCAGACTTAGTTCCAGCCTTGCCCAACAGTTTATGTCTAAAGGATTATCTGCACAGAATCCATCCTTTATATCATTTACCCATCGAGATTTCAGAGTTTAGCATGCTCTTAACCACTTACCAAGAGTTTCTTGTGGTGAGGAATCTCTCAGTCTAGAGAAGCAACCTTGAGAGCCATCCCATGCTCAAGGGGAAATCCTGAATATGTCGGTTCCTCTCCATTGAGGAGAAATTTCACACAAATTGTTATTTGTGTGAAATAACAGTGTAGAGCAAAACAGTGACTGTCTGCTTAGCTTTGTCTTCATCTCACATTAACAGATCATTTATAACAATCAAATCATAAATTGTGTAACCATTATTGGTGTATTTTAAATAGTGCCTTCAGTTGTGATACCAAGTAAACTTGATTTCAGAAGATCCCTATTATTTTAGATCTATTACTTTGCCAATAAGAGTAATTGGGCCTTTTCACTGCTTTTTCCTTTTGAATTATGCTGCAGTGCCCTCAAGCTTTTTCTGATCACTTTTACTTTTCTGCTGGTAAAGGTAGAATGTACATTGGAGATTGTTATTTAATGGGCTATTTATTCTTCAGAGTAGCTGGTGTCAAAAATAGTTTATCTTTCAATTATGTTCAGAGTATTGAAAACTTTTTTTGTAATTGAAAGAGTAAGGACCACATACTTCTTGGTTCATACTTATTGTATCATAAATTACAGCATTTGGTATTTCATATAAGAGCCAAATCTAAAAAAAAAATGTTTTTTCCCTAAGTAAGAAGAAATAAACAGATGGGGATAGGGAGTGTTCCTCATTCATTATGTTTATTAAGTGTTGTTAGGAATTGAATACTGGTGGAAAAAAAAAGAAAAGCAAGCAATCTATAATTACAGTAGTATTATGCAATGTTTCTTTCAAGCAAAGAATGCAAAAAAAGAGTTACTGAGTTATGCTGGTGTGCTCGCAGCACATTTAAATAAATAAGTATTGTTCTTCTGTTGGTGGTGGTGTGGTTGACCATGTTCTACTCTCGTGCTCTCTGTGGGGCTGTACTGCAGATACCCATCAGAGATGACAGTATTTTTAGAAAGCATCTGCAGCTCCTTACCTTGTCTGAATTTACTCCTTGTGTGAATGCTTATAATGAAAATTTAAATGCCTGCCAAATGGAAATGGTGGTATTTTCTGTCTCCTGCCTACAGTTTGTGTTAAATTACTTAACAGGGTCTGTGACATGGAAAACATAGTTTGGGGAGTGGAATATAGGCCAAAAGCTGTATATGAAGTGACTGCTGGGGGGTTATTTTACACAAGAGGTCACTGCCAGGGGTCCAGCAGCTGGCTGAGGTGTAGGTTAAGCTCTGTCCCTAGGTTCCCATCCCCAGTGCTGGGGAGGTCCATGATGCCACTCCACAGCTATTCCTGATCCATAGCTGGCGTTTTGGTTGCATAAGGGTGGATATTTTTACAGCAATTTACTGAGCTCCTTCCTGTTCTGTAAAATTAAATGTCATGATTGGCTCTGTATGCTGTAAAAATATCCATCTTTTTACNAAAAAAAAAAAAAAAAAAAAAAAAGACTACTGTTTTCTTCTTCTGGCATTTCTGTTACACAGTATGTGTGTTTACAATAGCTTTGCACCCTTGTCAAGCCCCACATCAAAACAGAGCACTGTAAGGGCAGGCAATTTGGTGCCTTTCTGTGTCCTCTGCTAATGAAATGCTACAGTTCTTGGCACAGGCCTGCTGATCTTTGACCCCAGACTCTTTCCATGTGTGCCCTTTCTGCTCACCCTGGGATGGGCAGGATGCAAGCATGGACCCTCCTCAGCAGGGCCACTGTTGCTGGGTTCCTTTGCTGGCTTCAGTCTCCAAAGAGCCTCTGCTTTGCTGTCAGAGTGGCTTTTTGGTGCCTGGGCCTTCTGCTTGGCTTAGCTGACCTGATTTGCATAATAATTCTTTGCTGTGGCACTTCATCTGACTTACCTTTCTTCTACATCCAGTGTGGCTCTTCAGTCACTTTCCTCACACTTCCTGGTGACCACTTGCTCTGGTTACAGCTTTTTGGTCCCTCTGTAATAGCAGAATCAAGACTGAGAGTTCCCCTTTTTGCTGTTCCAGCCCTCAAACACAGTCAGTTTATTTTGGGGAGCTCTGACTTTCAGTTTTTGTCGTTGCACTCTTCAGGGCAATGCTGGGTTCTGCATTTTGCCACCACTACATCCTTCCTTGCCCTTCCTGTGGTTGATTTTACCAAAAGCAAGAGGCATTCTTGTAAAGGTTTGACCCACAGTGCACAGACAGTTGTACATGTGTCAGAAGCAAGGCTGAGATTTCTGTGAGTAAATCTTCCTTACAGCCTCCCAACCCCTGCCCTAAAGGTGCCCTTGCCCACGGTGCACACACGGAGAGGTGTGGGCACAGCAGCCAGCGATCACATGTCCTCCACATGTTCCTCTGTCCCCTCTTTCCTTTATTTCCTTTATTTCTTCATCCTCCTGCAGCCTGCCACGTGCCGTGGCTGTGCTGCTTCCCCTGCACTGACCCCGGGCTGTCTGGGCACTGCTGCTCCTGGCTTTTCCTCGCTGAGCAGAGGGGGGAAGGCAGCGCCCCTGGGAGAAAGCAGAGCTGAGCTGTCCACGAGGAGCTGCCCTGAGCTGCAGCCCTGCTCTGCAGCCTGGCTTTGGGGGCTCCTTCCAGATGTGGCTCTGCTCCAGCTGCCTGTGGAGCAGTGAACACGAGCTGCTGCTCGAGGTCACATCCAGGAAAAATAAGCCTGCTCTTGGTAGGTAGAAAGGGTTCACAATTCTCTTGAAAATCCACGGAGGAGATTCTGTTTTCTTTCTCTGGTTCAAATGTTCATGCTCAGAGCTAAGCCTTGACCTTGCTAATTCCTTGCAGTAGCCTGGGGTGAGTAACCAGAGGTGTGTTATGGACAGTTCCATCACCTCTTACACCCCTTCTCTTCCAGCCTCAGTCGATAGGTATGATATTTCTACTGCTGTCCTCTTAGGAGATTGTGTTAAAGCACGTCACACTTTGTTTTGCAGAGTTAGAAAGGCTGTCCACGACGAGATTTCATCTTGATGTGATGTTCCTGTAGGAAATTACAAAAGCTTTTGACACAGTTGCTCAAAAAAAAGTTTCATTCTTGCTCCTTATCTGCAGAAGCATTAGTGTTGGAGAGTCAAGTTTTTAAATGGTTACACAAAGAAAGAAATTAGAAAGGGCTAAGGAAATCCTCTGGCTTTTCAGATGACTGTTTGAGCTGGCTGCCTGGTAGTCATAACACAGTTTTTCAGAAGTCTGTAAACTAAAACACAGCACTTCATGGGCACTCTTCCCATGAGGTTCATGATCCCTTTGATTTACTATGAAGCAAGATAAGGCACTGACTATAACCAGAGGCTCCTGTAGTAGTCTGCATGCATACATATATATATATGTATGTGTGTGTGTGTGCTTCTGTTAACAGAAAAGACTTTGGAGTGTTTGTGTTTTTCAGCTCATGCAAACTGTCTAAATCAGGCATGGAGCACAAGTTATTCCACTGTACCTTTCAGCAGGGGCTTTATTCATGAGGGTCACAGGAATGTGAAATAACTTTACATAGCTTTTTGTCAGCTTGCAGCATGGCAAGAGTGCACTTTCATCTGCCTGCAGAGCTGTGGAGAGACATCCTTGATCTGAAGGATGTGAGTGGGGAGCAAACTGTAACAAAACTTCCAGATTTCCAGGACATTATAAACTCCTGCGCCTGGCTGCCAAGGCTGTGGCAGGAGTGCAGGGGTACTGAGCCAGCATGCCACCCCTCTTGTGATGCACATTCCGTGGTCTCAGACTAGCAAAATGTTTTCTCAATTTTAAATTTATGCTTAAATGCCCCGTTGGAGAGGGAGCACAGGTCTTGGAACTCCACAATACCTTTGTCGCTTTCAGATAAATAGAAGGTTATTTGTTTGGGATTTTTTTGTTTGTTGGGTTGGTTTTTCTATGTTTGTTTGTTTTGTTCTGTGGTTGTTTTTTTTTTTTTTTTATGAGATTAACCTAAAGTATTATTTAAATCCCAACCAAGTAAACTACTTCTATTTATACAATTACCTGGTGCCACCAAGATTTAATGAAAAATATTTCCTCACCCCATAAGGTTAGAAGAATTATCACTGTCTGATACCAGTGCAGTGAAGACAAGTTTGAACTATCTTCTGGTAGACTAACACAGTTGGAAGTGTCCTTCCCTTTATAAGTTCTTAAAATAAACCAAGGAAAAAGAGGTAGATCTGCTGTGAGCTGTAAGGTTCTCACTGCAGGTGCTGCTAAGGACACACATCTTCCTCTCTTCTCCTCTCAGCAAAATAAGTCACTCAGCCTTATGTATTTATTAGTATTTTAACAACAGAATCAAGATTTTTTTATCAAACTTGGCAAGCATTATCAAACTAATGTTTTACTGCTATGTTTACTTCATTGCTTAATAGTGTAGACAGATGAAGGATATTTGCTAGCTAGGCAATTAAAAGGGCAATAATTGATGGCGTGGATTGATAGTTTGGAAGTAGGGATACACTACTAGCTATTTTTTAAAAATAACTATTTTTGACATTTGAAATGGGAGAGGTTTGATAATGAGACTTGGATATGATGCATTCATTAAGGATAAAATAAAGTCAGTTAAAAAAAAATTTAGCTATCCAAGTAGGAAAAATTCTAAGAAGCACAAAGCCTTTTGTTTCTGTGGGTTTCTCTTTGGTCTGTCTTTCTGTAGCTTTCATCAGATTTAAATGCACCCAGGGCTGGGACCACCTTTACTTTCTACATCAGTGCTGTGCCTACAGCTGCCTGGTTCTGGGACTCTTAGATGCTCCAGCAGAACCAAGAAATGACAGTAATAATAGTTTCAAAATTTTTTACAGAATTAATCTTACTTTTTACAGAATTTTGGAGCAGTTAAGAGCCCTCATTAATTTTCTTTGGCCCTTTTTGAGTAGGTGGTATTACCTGGTGTTCCAGGTGAAGGCACCAAGGCAGAAGCAGGCACAGACAGCAAGTTGTGAGCTGTCAAGGGACGCAAATCTGGCTTCTTTGGTCCCCAGTGCTTTGCTGTGACTGCCACGTTGGCTCCCCTCCTATGCTCACCCCATCCCAGCTACTTTGCTAATGTGGAAAATTGGCATTTATTGGGTAGTGCATAATCACTGAGCACATTAGTATTTCAAAAGTCTTTTGGAGACATGCTAACGTGTGTTTTTCAAATAAACTTTCCCATGCTGCTACTATTATGGGTTGCTGAGGCAAGAAAAGCTTTCATAAGGTAACAGATGCAAATGTGTGCATGTGTGTGAGGGAGGTATTGTAAGGCTTAAGGGTTTTTTGTGGGTGGTTATTTTTGGTGTTGTAGTTTGGAGCAGTTCCTGGATTTCCTTCACTTTGCTGTATTTCAGCTTTTAGACAGATTCACTTAGACCTTTGTCCTTCTTTTCCTGTAAGATTGTGTATGTGTGTATGTGTGTATAAAATAAAAGACAATTATTAAAACTTATACTATAAGGTAAATGTAGATTCTTGCACTTATCCATTTGTCTTGGCCTGAATATAATTCAAGCCAGGTCAAGGGATTCCATGGCAAGGCCTTGCTTCAAAGGATGGATGCAGATCTTCCATGGTTTAATGTGTGAGGGAACAAGAAGTAACACTGTAATTGTGGACCTCCAAATGTGGAATGGGATCACTGCACGTGGCTCCTCCAAAGCTTTCTGAACCCAGTGGGTTGTCCCTTGCTCACCAAGCACTGTTCTGCATGAAGTGTGATTGTGGCCAGGTATAAATTCAGGGTGAAATTTGTCTTTTTAAAAAGAAATGTTGGTGAAGAAGGCAGAAATGAATTGTTCAATAATGGGCACTGACAAGCACCTTCTCTAAAACACAGCAAAGAAGCACTTGGAAGGCTGTTTAGGATGGAGAACTGGTGGAAGCAGCTACAGCCCAGTGGTCTGCAGTGGGCATGAACTGGCTGGAACTTCAATATCATGGTTATACCATGGAAACAAGATGAACAGAGGACAAGTGGAAAAGTCTTGCAAGAACACCTTCCCCCTTGGTACTGGTGTTGCCACTGCTGGCCCATAACATTTGCCTAAATCTCCCTGTCCTTGTGGGAGCTGTGAGTTCCCAGAGCATTTTGCTCTAAAATACAGGCTCATCCAGTTGGAAAGCAGCTTTGAGCTCAGGCAAAGATCCTCCAGAAGAGCTGAGGTCTGGGGACCACACTGGTTCAGTAAATTTTTTAAGCTCGCTGAGTTCTTCTTGCTCATCCTCTGCCTCAGGTAGTTGCATGTCTGTCTTTACAAAACATTAGGTTGTGCCTGGGTTTTGATGACAGAGATTTTCAGTTCATTCTGTTTTGTGAATGAAATGTCTTGCTTCATTTGAGTTTTTACACATCTCTGACCGGTACACTCTGAAAAATAAGAAGTGTTTTAGTGTATGAGACTAGGATTTTGGAAAAAAGACCACTGGTTATATTGAGTGCAAATGTAGATGGCTCACATTTTGTGTAGCAATGACCATGGTCAAGTTGTGCAGCTGATGTGGACAATGAGCAGTTGGCAGGTGTTGTTGGAGATTGTCCTCCCAAGTACCAGATGAAAAATGGAGAAAAACATTGTACACACTTAAATAAATAGGACTACCTTTTGAGGCCAGAAGAAGATGGACTCTATCCTGTAGGATAAACCTGTCCTTCAGGATGAATAGCTGTGAGTTTGTGCAATAAGGATGCTCTCTTTCTGCAGGACAGGTAAAATTTTTCAAGCTAAAGGATGTCAATTTTTGCAAGGCTATGCTGAGCTTTGCAGTTTTTTGGTGGTTTTTTGTTTCTCTGTCCTTAACAAGAGAAGCTCTTGCTGATAGCAGTGCCAAAACAAAGGGCTAATGGGAACCAGTCCCAGGAACCGTGACTGTCAGGGGACTCCTAAGCTTGGCTGCCAGACCTGAAAGTTTTCATGGAACTTTTATGCTCCACATGTTGTTTTGTAGTTATCATCCTGATGAGACAGCCTATGGCATCAAAATGACACCAGCTAATTAAATGTCAGGAGAATCAGAAGCTGTTGCAGGGCTTTTACACTGAGATTGCCAAGATTGAAACAGAAGCCAGTGAGGCACATCACCCTCCTTGTGGCTCATTAGGGTGGGATACAACTCCACATTCAGCCAGCTGCAGTGTGGAGAGACAGCATGGAGGCTGCCACGAGGGCCTGACACTAATGAGCACCTGAAAGGTTAAATAAATGTCTGTGGCTGATGTTAGGTCTCAGGTTATAACCTTGGCAACTTGTCCTTTGATGTTTTGTTTTTCTCTCCCTTCTCCTGTTCTGGCTTTGGTAGGGATCTGCATGGGAACCTCTGTTTTCCATCTGGTGTTGTGTTGACTTAGGCTGCTAAGAGCTGCTAGGATTCAAGCTAGAGCTTTTTACCATAGGTTGGCCACAAAAGTTTCAGCTTATTTTCATTTTTCTGGTTCTACTTCTTTAGAATAAGATGAAGTGTCTATTCTACATATGTGTGTGATTTATTGTATGTAATGTTAATGAGGGATATATCCTGTTTGACTGTGGCAACTGTGCATTTCACTAGTGCACAGGTGGCCTTAATATTTCTGCTTTGTGGGTTTCTTCTTCTATCTTTAACTTCTATAATCCTTCTGTTTTGTGGTTTACAAGATTTTCTGTCATTGGGAAATATGTTGAATTGGTGTCGGGGCCCAAACGTTACACCAGAAGAAATATCCTTTCTTTGTCAAATGTCTGCATTGTGAAATCTTCACATTAGTCTGTGGTTTTACTCTGAAAATTGGCTGTGGGACAATGAAATACTGTTCAAGACATTCTCTGCTCTCAGGCTCTGTTTGCAGCCCTGTCCTAGCAATAACCACACTACCTTTTTATTGCTGTCTGGGGCAGCATGGGATGGACAGAGGGACTTCAGTCCTGCTTTGGTTCTCTGTCACCCATGGGGCAGTTACTTCTCTTCCCACATGAAGAATGGGTCTTCATTTAGCTGTGTCCACAGCTGGTCTGTGTGGGAATGCCTCCACTCAAAGTAGGCAAGCAATACTGATTTATACTGATTTATACTAGTAGACAACTTGCCCTGTTGCCCTCAAACCATACTCCTACCCTGGAGCTGCCTGCTTGTGTTTGGCATGCATTAAGAGTGATGATCTATGGGTCACAAGGAGGATGGCTTGACTTTAAAATATTAGACTGAAATTGCTGGGAGAGGCGTTATGTAAAATTAAGCATAATTTTCCTTGGAAACAGAGCAAACTCAGCCCAGAAGCCGTTGAGAGGCAATAAATGTGGGACCACACAGGGCCATCTTTCCAACCTTTCAAAGCAGACTGCAAGTTCAGCCACCCCTGAGTGCTCTGTGCACATTTCACTGGCTCAGAAATGTATGTAATGTAGCTATTTTGTTCAAATTGCTGCAAACTCCCCTCATTAAGAAAGTTGAATTACACAGAGTGTTGAGTTCTTGCTCTGGAGACAGAGCTGGAGCTTTTTTATTAGAGGTAACCTCCAAATGAATCAAGGTGCACCTTTTTCTTCTAAGTACAGCCCAACTAAAACATTTTACCCTAAGATGGGGTTTGGTTTGAGGGGAAGTGAGGGTAACCTTGGAAATATCATGGAAGTGAAATCTGGTCTCACTTAACAGTATCAGAGCAGTTGTAATAGGCCTCAGATATCTGCATTGGGAAATCTTACACCTTAATTAAAAATGTGGGGGGGAGGAATCTTCTCTAACAAAGACATACTTTTTTATGTTCAGTAGTCATTGAAATAATTACAGGTTAACAAAAATAAAGAGCATTAAACAGAATGTCAAAATATGTCTGTTCCTCACAGTTACTCCGTTTTAACTCTCATCTCCTCTGATGTCACAATTTAATTAGGTATCTCAGTCACCATAGAGTTTTCCAGACAAGATCTGAATCTGTAATCTACAAATAGGCAGAGCTCAGTTGCCATCCTCTGTATTTCATTCATTTAACACAGTGCAGAAAAGTGAAAATGAGGTTCAACTTGCACTTTCTCTGAGGCAGCTTTATGAGATACTGAATAAAAGTGTCCAGCTGTGAAATTTAGTTTGAACGGCTGGTTATGCTTTTCTACACCAAAAGTGAGGTGATCAGTTACTTATGATCACCTTCAGACCTGCACACAGATAAGCATCTAATCAAGCTGGGGTTAAAGAAGCCTTTTCTCTGCTTTTTTCTATGAGCAAGGATTTTTGGAGTTTATTTTACAAATGATGGTCTGTGGTAGCCTTAAATGAACTTCGTTTGGAAAATCTTTCCAACTTTTTCTGTCTTTGAGTCTGCAGAACACCATCTAAGTGCTAGTTGGTTGGGTAAAGCAGCATTATTTGTGAATACCTGATAAGGAGAGAGATGAAATTTTTACTCCCACCAGGAACTGTTACTTCATAGGTGCCAAGTGAAAGAGCTCTCCTGAGTTCAATAGCCATAATACCGAGTTGGAAAGAACAACTCATCATTTTACATTCTCTTCTCTGTGGTCCTTTGCTACTAATTTTTTTTTTTAGGGATGTTTTGCTCTGCTGATTGGTGGGGGAGGCAGAGATTCAGCAGCATGGTTGAAAATGTTGGGAAAATCTCACCACTGTAATTGTTTGAGGGGAGTCATCTCTCAGTTCCTGTCCATCTCCACTTGCACACTGCCCTGTTTTGTACCCTCTACAATGTACATGCATCAGGCCCCAGCACATAGCAGGAAAATTCAACAGACTGCAGCTTCACCTGTTTTCTTGCTGCTTCAGTCTCATGTTTTTGACTCTGAATGAGCAAGTTATGCTTTTCTGTGTGTTGTGGAACTGTGTGTTGAGAAGGTGGGATGTGAACAGGACTGGTTATGAACAGGGTTTTTAGTTTGACATCGATGTAACTTGAATCACAGAGTCTGAGCCATGATTCCAGGCTGCAACTGAGGACTTTTAAGCCCCTTTAGTGTGGAAGATGGCTTATCCCAGCCTCTGCAGGGGCACTGTACTGTGGCTGCCTTCCAAGTCACACTTGCCTGTGGCAGAGCTGGTGATGATGCCGGGTTGAGTTGGTGAACTGCATCCAGCTGAAGGAGTCACAGTGTGCCAAAGAAACCATGGCACTATCCTGCAAATGTAAGAAAGAAGACAAGTTTGGGTAGATTCTGAAGAAGAGGATGAGTCCATTCTGGAAGGATCAGCCCAGGAGGAGCTTTCTGCTCACGGTGCCAGAGGAAGGGCTGTTGAGTGCCAGTCAACGTCTCCTGCTCTTACAGCTCACACAAGGAAGTGTGTCTGTACTTAAAAACCTGAAGCTGTGGTTCCCCTCACCACATTGCCCCCAAAGTAAGGGTCATCAGCAGTTCCTGCTTTTGTTTGTGTTAGCCTGCCTTTTCTAGAGAAGCCACATAGTAGACAGAAGAAGATACCTGGCAGAGAGTCACGTTCTGCAGAGAAGAGAAACAGAGAAAGTGAAGGGCTTGGGAGCAAAAGGATTTTAAGAGTTCCTGAAAAGGGTGTGCCTTTCACACCTCTCTTCTCTCAGGTGTATTTATGTATTTTGGATGTATATAAATTATTGGTGGCTTTTAGAGGTGAATGGGTCTCTTGCCATGTGGATTTGAGATCCATATACCTTCTGGTTTGGGCCTTTCCCAGACAGTGTCTATACAACATTGGTGCCAGTGTTTTTATCTGCCTTTTATGGAGTAACATGTGGCTGGGATCTTCTTCCTTGTTATGGTGTGAAGAAGACTAATTGCAGAAACTCTGCTCTCCTTTTCTTTCTTTTCCACTGAACTTTCTTGTTACCTGCCTATAATCATGTCTGACACTTCCATCATCTGATTTCCTTCCGTCCTGTACTTGGCAAAGTTTTGCTTACAGTAATCCTGGGAGGCAGTCTCTGAGTGCAGTTGTGCCCTCCTGTTGGAATACTCTGCATTGCTTACTGCTGTCCACATCCCATGGCCAGTATAGACCAGGGTACACCAAAATCCAGGTGTGCCCATGTATGCACTGGGCTGGTTTGGCTCAAGCAGGCACAGCTGCCCATGCCACATCCAACCCCCCCAAATTAATTTGGTTTGGTTGCAACGCATTTTGTCTGACCTGAACTTCCCCATACTCGTGTACACTTCATGTTTTTGGAACTCAGCTTTGCCTGCAAAAGAAATTAGAAAGGAAGCAAGTGGAAGGAAAGTTCATTGAAATATTAACAAGTCGTTTTGTCTTCTGCTGGTTTTCATCAGGGTAAAAATGAACAGCAAACCCACAACAAAAATAGCAATGAAATTACTATGGGGGGCTGCAAACATAATAGTGATAGAGTTCACTTAGCTGGGGTGGTTTCTTTTATGTGATAATATTGAGGTGTTTGATTTCTCCCCTGTGAGGTAGATCACTATTAGCCACAATTTGTAGTGTGCCCCATGTGGAGGCTGGGGAGGAGAGTTGGTGCCTCAGAGGTTACACGAGGCCATGGGAGACCCAGCAACAGAATCCAAAGCGTCTGGACCACCCAGGGACCTGCTCATGTACCACAAGCCATCAGGGAAAGATTAACTCTAAACCCTTTTGGTTGCTCTGTACGGTATAATTGTCTAAATGAAATCAATGAATACTTGATTTGAGAGCCTCCCATTGCTCCATCCCTGCTGTTCCTAATGTTTGTTAACAGATTGCTTTGTGGCAGAGTGCAAAGGTGCCGCTCTATAAAACTCTAATGACTTCTGGAAAGGAAGTAGCCCTGTGTACTGCAGAAAGCACCATTCAGCTTTGATTGGAACATGGGGAGCTGAGAAGTTGTTATTGCTTTTAGTACAGCTACTTGGAATAAAAATTTCTGCTCAGTTACGGTTAAGATGACATTTCCTTTTTCCCAGCTTTTTTCTCTCCTTGTTTACTGCTGGAGTTGGAATGTTCCCATTTGCCCTGGGCAGGGAGCTGGAGTGTGGCAGGGTCCTGGCAAGCCAAGGAAGAGGAGCTCCTTTTCTGTCTCCTATGCTCCTCTGTCTGTCACCCATCCTGTTTGCAACTCCCTTGACGTTCTCTTGGCTGTTTTTTCTCAGTCCTTGGGGGTTTTTTGTCAGTCCCCAGCCAGCTTTTTTATCCTTTCTTGCTCTCCAGGCAGAAAATGAAGTGTTTGGTGAGATGACTGGGTTATCCCTGATGAGGGGCTTTGGTGGTGCCAGATCTCATCACACTGCCTGGCTCTGGGAGCTGAGGGGACTGAAGAGGACAAAAAGGAGGAGCTTGAGGCTGTAAATGAGCCCGAGTTGCACGAGCCTGTTGGCACAGCAAGGTCAGACGCATCTGAGCGTTATTTTGCTGTTGCTGCAAGTTACATTTTGTCACAATTTCCCCTGGTGAAATACCACTGGCCTTTGGGCTGGCAACCCCCACTGCAGCTGTGTGGTTACTGACAGGATAGGGGTGAGGATAATTCACAGCAGATCCCTCAGATGTCACGCCTTGGGCATCAGGTACAAACACTCTCACCTGACTTTCCCCTGGGGCTGTCGTTCATTAACTTGCAGGCCTGTGGAGTGGCCCCCCTGCCCTGACAGGCTCGAGGGGGCTGGCTGGCACCCCAGAGGGGGTGTGAGGCAAGAGCAGGGGGGCTCTGTGCAGTGGGACAGCTTACAAGCATGTTCTCACCCAGTTCCCTCCCCAAAAGAAGCCCCAGTGCCCAGCACGCTCCCAGTGCTGCCTGACCCAGTGCCCTTCCCCTGCCAGGAGTGCCCCTGTGCCAGGTATCTCCCCTTCACATGCCAGCCTTCACTGCTGCCCCACACCTGTGAGAAGAACTGAGAAGATTGGAACAAGGATAATAATTCTTTCCAGAATTTTGTTTCTATTTTTTTTTTTTAGATGTTTGTAATGCTTCTTAATAGTAATACTGGAAATGTAAATTGTATCCAGGCACAGGAGCTATTTGTGCTGTTTGTGTCTCTATTTCTGCTTCTCAGCCAGTTATCCAGTGCTTTTTCTAATATTCCATCAACCTTTCCTAGGAAATCAGTTTAATGTGTTTGATGCTTTGCCTGTGAACTGACTCTTCCATGAAAAAACCCTGATTGCTAACAGGACACTAAACCTCACTCTAAATCACATTTAGATTCCTTTATACCATTCTAGTCATAAAAAGTCAGCTTTACCCCCATGTTTGGTGGTGTTAAAATGCTGGGGAGTGAAACAAATCTCTCAGAATTTGGGAGTCTCCAACCTAGTGTCTCTAGCTTCTATTTCTTTTCCTTTTGGGGGTTTCAGCAAAGCCTGGTGTAATCAGCAGGAATTTTGACAACCATCTCAGCTGTGTACTGGGTAAGACCTCCTGCCTTTGATGAGAACTTGAGAGGCCCATGCAGTTCACAAGTTACAACCAGAGACTGACATATCCTTATTAAAATATGGAGGGGCTCTGTGTTTTGCAGAAATATTGAAAAGTGGAGAAAAACTTTCTCTTTTCCAAGCAATTTTTCCACGCTCACACATATATTCACACACTGGTATTTTGGCAAACCAATCTACTATACCACGTCAATGAGCTAATGACAGGCTGGTGAAATGAATGTTCACAGCTTTAAATCAGTCTTTTCTTTAAGAGCATTTAAATAACTTCATTTTTGTTCAAGGTAATCTTGACTATAAAACTGCAGGCCTGCAGGAAACCCATATATTAATTGCAAAAGCTGGGTCTGCTGTGGCTTTCCACACTGCTGATCATATATGGCATCCCAGATGAGTAGCAGATCTGATTTTACAGTCATGTTGTGTCAGGAGTTTAGACTGAGTATTACTTGTAATTCTGTCATTTATCTCTACTGTTTCTTTATTAATGTCTTCAGCGTTCTTGGTCTGTCCTCAATCTTTCACATTTTGTACTGATGCTTTATTACAGTGTTTTCCAAATTTTTTAAGTAAAAATCTTTCAAGATGAACAGCAGTCCTTCCTCAGGAGCTGACTGAAAGCCAAATGATCTTTATTCATACAGCTATTGCCTTGCACATCCCCTCTTTGGAAATCACTGTTCCATTATATGTTATTGCTTCCTTGTCCCTACTTGCCTTGATGAGCAGTAAAATACAGTGTTGACATTTAAAATATTGTCACTGGCATGGCTGATGTGTGAGTGAGTGAGTGAGTGAGGGAGTTTTCTCCTCAATGGTGATTTTTCTGGGGCTCTCTGCAAATTCAGGCTCTAGTGATGGTTATTTTTTTGTATCAGTTACACTTGCTGTGCATTTTTGAGGTGCATTTTTGAGCTTTGCTTTGCAAACATGAATGGGACTGTTCTTCTCATTATAGTTGCTCTCAGCATGTCCATCCTGTGTCTTGTCCTCCAGCTGCCCAAAAAGATTTGTGCAGCACACTGGATATAACACTTTCCTGCATCACAGCAGTTAAATATGAAATAAAAAGCACTCAGAGCTTGCACAGCCTTTACACACCACGCACAAACCATCACCTAGGGTGTATTATAAACTTGGATAAGCTTTTTGTATTTTAGTTTCACAGTTTGTCACTGCATTGTTATTTCCATTGCTGTGTCTTTGATCTCACAAAAAGCTCTGCCCTGGTCAAGGCATCTGTTGACACAGTCCCCCTGGCCCACGTGGGCCTTTGAGCTCGTTATGGGGCAGAGGAAGGAACATGAAAGCAGAGCTTCAGAAAACACCGTGGTTGCCAAATAACAGCATTCCTAAAGCTGTTCTGTGTCATACTGTGGGCCTCTGCCTTGCCTCTGAGCTCTCTCAGATTGCTGTCCACATTCTCTCATCAGTGTGGCTGTGGCAATACAGAAATATTAGCAGTAGTTATTGTTGTGTCGATGCAGAGGAATCCATCCTATGCAGGAACTGCAACATGAGCAGAAAATTGATGGGCCCTTTGCCCTGAGGTTACTGTCTGAAAGTCTAGAGTAAGCAGAAGGTGAGTGGGTATTGAGAGATTTGGAAGCTGAGAGAGATGAAGTTATGAGTGAAGAAGATTCAGCTTCACCAGCTGGGCATTGCTGGTGCCTTTAGGTAGGTGCCCTGTCTGAAATGTGCTGCAGCTCCTCCAGCTTGGTCAGCAATCCCTCGTTGTTTCTGAGGTGTCTTTTCTAGCAGTTGAGCAAATCCTGGCTTGTTCTTCAGGTCACTTTGTCCAGTGGCTGTGCTGGAAAGGCCCAGCTGGGCAGTGCCAGGCTCTGTTCTCACATCAGCATGGGACAGTCACAGCCCCAGAAAGCACAGAGCAGATCACCAGATAAATACACACTGCTTTAAAGGGTGTGGCTGCTGTTCATGTGAAACCTGACAGCAAAATATGCTTGATCTCAAATCCCCAGCAGGCTCTGAACACCCTGTTCTAGCCAGTCCCATTAGAGCACGAGAGGCTGAGATGGTTTTCCCTGCTAGTCCATGTGATAAGGGAACTTTTACAGTACAGTTATGGACAGTTCTAAGCACATCAGGAAGTTATACCTGAGTTTTCATATGATTTACAAATGGCATTTCCAATTCTGTATACAAGTTCAAGTATGAATATAGAAAGATTTTTGTGGTACTAGTGGAAATTTCTGAATCTGTGACATGTCCCTTGCTCCAAACTGGCATCGTTTTAATAAGAAGAACTATCCATACGTCCTTGATTTGTCATTTGTTAGAAAACTCAAAATCTTAGTGGTTCACATTGGAGAAATAAAGGTCAAGATACAGGCAAAGTTCCTCTGTATTACAGAAGATAATAAAAGGGGAATATATTTGCTCCTGGTTATGCTAATTCATCACTCCAAGCATGGTGTGATTGCATTCTGTCTAGTCAGTGCTCTTCTTCCTATCTTAAAGAAGAGATATAGGCAAAGTAAAGGGCACTTGGAGATAGACAGGGAAAATAATTGAGTCACAGAGAGTCTTCTGTTTGAGGAGGGATGGGAAAGATAGAGATTGTTTTAATTTAAAGAAGAGACAAATAAAAGAGAACGTGACAGTAGTGTACAGAATGATGAATGATACAGAGGAGGTTAACTGGGTGTTCTTGCTTGCCCTTTCTTAAGTACAGAAGCAGAGGGACATCCAATAAAGCAGAAAGGCAAAAGTAATAACACTGTTGAAAGGGCATTTTTAAACAGTAACTAGCTCGTTTCCAATGGCTCATCTTCTTTCTCCATAATTCCAGAGCGTGTCTAGAGGGGCATGCAAAGACCTCTAGAGGAATTCAAGTTGTCTTGCTAAGCTAAGCACTTGTGGTCGTGCTGCAAAGGCTGCTGGATGGCTCAGGTCATTTGGCTTGTATGAAGGGGAAGAACTAGTCACATAGTCTTAAAGAACATTTTTAGTCTCAAAAATAGTGGAAGTTTAGGTAAAGACTAATATGTGTAATGATACTATCCATGCATTTGCTAGATGGAGGAGTAAAAAAGTAACTATTCAAGACAGAAATCTACTACTGATGGAAGGAATATTCCTCTGCAGTTAACCCCCATGTCATTTCTTTGCTGGTCTCCCTGAATATTTGCTCATGACCCTTTAATAAAATGCTGATGTTGTGCCACTTTGGATTGGGCTCTGCTGTCAGGACCAAGCAGACTTCTGTCCCCAAGGAAGTTGTTGGAAGCACATTTATTCTTCCTGAATCTCCCTTTCTGTAATCCTCTTACTTTTGGATGCTCCATTTTTTATTCATCTTTATGTAATAAGTTTGTATTGAGATCCAGAAGAAAATTTATTTTGATCAGTAGATTCTAGGGAACTTCAATAAATGGACTAAATTGTATATGTACCTCTCCCCTGCCTTGTTGTTAAAAGAAAGGGAGATAATGAAACATGCAGATTGCAAATGAGTGAGATCACATTCTGGTTAAATTATTACAATATCTGTTTGGATCCATTGTTACTTTTAGACTTAATCCCTGTCAGTCTTTTTGTAGCTGTGCAATTATTTTATAATTCCTCACCAGGCTGTGCTATTTCATGTAGTACAATCCTGGCCCACCTGTGGTGATCCTCACTTCAAAGCCCTGGTTCCTGTGGTCATTTTGAGAGCATGCCTGCCTCATTTCTAATGGTCTGTTGTGGTAATGCCAGCTCTGATGATTCAGCCCTGGATCACATCTGTGAGGTGGCCTTCCCTTCCCTTCCCTTCCCTTCCCTTCCCA